>JACXGI010000767.1:103347-118316 GCA_016801175.1 Esox masquinongy | reverse complement strand
GTGTGTGTGTGTGTGTGTGTCCTGTAGAAGCTGATAGCGTACGGCCACCTGACAGGCAGTGCTCCAGACAGCACGGCCCCCGGCAAGAAGCTCATCGACCGGATCATCGAGACCATCTGTGGCTGCTTCCAGGGGCCTCAGACGGATGAAGGTGTCCAGCTCCAGATCATTAAGGTGGGCCGATGTTCGCTGTTCCCCCTGGGGGCATGTTCCTGATGTTTGCTGTTCCACCTGGGGGCATGTTCCCGATGTTCGCTGTTCCCCCTGGGAGCTGTGGGTCTTTGGCAAACTGCGCCGCACAGGACGACCGTCGGCACCGGCATTGCGGGATTCGATCTCAGCGCTGCACTGTCTCTCCAACTGTCACTGTCTCTCCAACTGTCACTGTCTGTCTCTCCAACTGTCACTGTCTGTCTCTCCAACTGTCACTGTCTGTCTCTCCAACTGTCACTGTCTGTCTCTCCAACTGTCTCTGTCTGTCTCTCCAACTGTCACTGTCTGTCTCTCCAACTGTCTCTGTCTGTCTCTCCAACTGTCACTGTCTGTCTCTCCAACTGTCACTGTCTGTCTCTCCAACTGTCACTGTCTGTCTCTCCAACTGTCTTGCGGCTCGCTGGACTCCGTGCCTAGATGCTTGCATCACTGATGTGATCTCTCAGACACCGCTGGCCTGATTTAGACCACGCCTGGCTGGCCTAGGAACTGGGATGTCGTCGTAGAAGAGGGTTCTGGTTGACGGAAGTGCACTAAGCAGTGACTGAAGGACGCGCATGAGGAAGGGATGAGTAACAGGAAGTGCACTAGACGGTTCTGAACGTGTCACATCCTGCGGGCCCAATTGCCTCGCACCGCTGCCTTCTAAATCTTAGCCTGAACCTCTAATCTTCTGTCAACACGGCTTGGTCCAGCTCAGCTTGGCTCAGTATAACTGTGTCTTTGCCGTGTCTGTGAGTAGCTGTCTGTGACTGAGAGGGAGATGTTGAAGGGTTCAGAAACGTGCTCTGAGAGGACCGTACCACCTTGATAAGCCACGATATTTACTTATGTGTAAATATACCTCTCTCTCTGACCCCCCCCCCCCCAACCAGGCCCTGTTGACAGCGGTGACCTCTCAGCACATAGAGATCCACGAGGGCACGGTTCTGCAGGCCGTCAGGACATGCTACAATATCTACCTGGCCAGCAAGAACCTCATCAACCAGACCACGGCCAAGGCCACCCTCACTCAGATGCTCAACGTCATCTTCGCCCGCATGGAGAACCAGGCAGTAAGTCCCTCTCTGAGACGGATGCTAACGTCCCAGGGTCCATGCTAGCCTGTCGCTCAAAACGCGGCTAATTCCACTCAGATTGCAAGACTGCTAATATTCGAGGGCTTAATTTTGAGCGGCGTGTTAGTGTGGATGGGGGAATGGTCCAACTGATGGATGAACTGAACAGAGTGGAACACAGACATGCTTTTACAGGGAAAGAAACAGTAACTTAATTTGAGGGCTTCCGTCCTAAAGCATGGGTTATGCAATCATAAGGCTGACATAGTAGATGAATAAGGAGTTATAAAGAGCATATGTGTCAGGTGATCTAAACATTGGCCACAGCTAGATTAAATATGGCCGACTTGACAGTTACCCAGCCAAATTCAGTTTCTAGTTTCTAGAACTTGACCATTTCTACCCTCAGTCAGCCTGTAATACTCTTTCTGTCCAAGTAAGGTGTTACCTTGAGAGAGAAAAAAGCTTGCTCTAATGTCGTCTTTTTCTTTTTGATTGACACTTCTCCCCCCCCCCCCCCACCTCCTGGACACATAGCTTACAAATCACAAGATATCTTGGTCTTTGGCCTCCAGAAAACGTGACCGCCAGGTAAAGCGTGCAGGGCTGCCTTGACTTGCCTGATCTGACCTCTGAACTCTTCTCTGTGTTCTCATTCGGCTCCATCCTTCTATCCATCCATCTTTGTGTCCCTCTCCTCTGTTCCAGCTCTGGGACGGACGTGTGTTGTAGTCACACTGTGCTTGCTGTGGCTTCATTTCAGTTGCCTGCCAATCATTATCCTTTTTTGAGCACTGATTTCCACTTCAGTTTGCATTCCCGGTGCCATTCGACAGAACCTTTCTCAGTAAAACTGTATTGGCATTTAGTGGTTTTGTAGCTAACACTAACTCGCGTAAATAAAGCAAATACTATTAATTGAAAATGGACACAAACGCACAAAACAAATGAGCGATCATCCTCGTAAATCGAAGTGATACCGTATTATGTGGTTGTGTCTTCTCCATGCAGGGTTCAGAGACAGCGGGTTCACATTGACTTTATTAATCCGAGGTGACATTTAAATAATGAGCTTAGTGTGCGTACTCTCTCTTTGCACCTCAGCGCGTTTGTCCCGTGTTGTAGCCATTGGATTACTTTGACGTTCATCGTTTAATTTGTCCCTTTCAAACGGAGGGCCTTTGACTTGAATGTTAAGTGCAGTGCCCTGGATATGTATGTGCGTGTGTGTGAATAATGGGAGTTATGTCTTGCTGCCACGGAGATAAGTGCTACATGACTCTGCCGTGTCTGATAGTAGGACTCTCGTTCCCGCCAGTAGCTGGTCAGGTGTTAGATTAGTTCAGTGTCAGAACCACATCAATGTCAGGTGTCTGCAACCGGTGGCGCCCTGGCCAAAACTAACCTGCAAGTCATTTTTTAGGGCCCCTAATTAAAAAATGTCTCTTTTTTTTTTTATTAATCATCAATAAATGTTTCAATTGAGGAAATGTTTTCCACATCAAATGAAAGAAGAAACATTTAAAACATTATGGTGACATTTTTTATAATTTTATAAAATCTCTTGTTGGTCATAGTTGTGATTAATTTGTTCGGTAGAAAGGATTTTTATATAATTGTTTTATGGACCCCAGATGTCCACAGTCTGATGATATTTGTCATGCAGCTGACTACAGTTGTCTGGCCCTGTTTTAATGTTCTTCATTAATGTTTACTCAGCCAGGAAAGTGGTTCAGAAAAGGCTACGTTACATTAACAACTTAACAATGAGCCATACTTCATTGTTAGCTGAAGCTCAATCAATTAAGTTTATTTTAACTTTGACCGTTGAAGGGGTGCTGAGTTCGTGAAATCGAAGCTGTAAGTGTAAAGACGTTTTTTGGACATCAGCTTCCCTTCAATAAGTATATTGTCTGGAGCAAGCAACAAAGGAGCTGATTCCCAACTGATTCCCAACTCAACAGAAATAATACAAGTGTTTGTCCCATTTTTCATGTGCTTTCCCATAATTATTCCTTGTGTACAAAAAGCTTGTTTCTTATATTATGTGCATGAATTATTTTTTTTACCTTCCTGTTAAGGAGAATTTCTCCTTTGCCAAGATTATCCACCCACCTGGTAAAACCTTTGAAATGATTTAATTCTGCCTTTATATATTTGTTCAGTTTGTATTAGGTTCAGTGTATGATAGGAATAGGCAACAATGTGAGATTAGGTGTATCCTCCAAAATCACATCGGTGTAAGTGTCATACCATGTTTGCTTTCATTTCCTAAACGGTGCCTTTTCTTTGAATCACGCTTCCACCGTCGTCTGTTTTTTCATTGTTAGTTCGGTTAAAATTATTTTTGTCACTCACAATCGTCGACATACATACTGTGCAGTGGGCTGCTGGAGCCTGGCTGGAAGAATTTAAGTGTGTCAGTGCTTGAGGTAATTTATTTTCTTAGCATAATGCATTCTCTTGCCAATGTATTCTGCAACATAAATGTTTATGATGTGTGCATGTGTATGTGGAGTCATATGAGCTTAGAAAAACAACAACTAGAGGTAACTTTGCCACAGTGGAGAAATCATATGAAGACAACTTTCGTCATTCAGACAACTCCGTCTCCTGGTGCATTTCAAAATATCCCCGCGTGAAGTTGCAACAAACACGTCATCATCCTGCACACCAACCAGCGGAACGTGCCGTATGAAAAAAGACCCAAAATACCCTGCTTCCATGTCTGCCCTGAAATAGCGCGGTGTAGCTCAGCGTGAAGAGATTTTGCCGTAACCTTGTTTTGACAACAAGTCCTGCATCATGACAGATCATTATTAAACACTCCCCCACAATTTGATATAGACAGTACTGATGTTACAAGAGCCTCCTTGAGTCTTGATTAGTATTCTGCTGCATCCACCCGGAAGGCTGTGATTGGGATCTGACATCGGGAAGTGCTTTAGGGTCAAGAAAACCTTAGGGAATAGTCAAGAGCATGTTCAAGCCTGCATTTAATATCATATTGTTATCCTTTGTGCTAACACATTTGTCTGTGTGTGTGTTTGTGTTGCTTTGTGTGTGTGTGTGTGTGTGTGTGTGTGTCTGTTTCCTCCTCTCTACTCCTTCGTAGCTCCAGGAGGCCAAGCACATGGAGAGAGAGCGGCATCGGCAGCACTCCCCGGTCACCCAGCAACCGGAACCCAACTCCCCCCAGTTGCAGCAGCATCCCTACCCCCCAGCAAAGGGCCTCCCTGGGGAGGCTAACGGCCCCACCACCCCCTCTACACCCACACCCACCTCCACCCCCTCCACCCCTACACCTACCCCCACCACAGGCCCTCAGGGCGGCGTGGCCGGGCCCGCGGGCCACCCGGTGAGCCAGGGGTCTGCCGACGGAGAGCCGGCGGGGCCTGGGGAACTGGGGGTGGTGTGCGAGAGCCCGGACCCCGAGAATGGCTCAGAGTTCTGTGCGGCGGAGAGCGAGCAGACCGAGGCTGACCAGGCCGCCGCTGCGACACAGAGTGAGTCACCTCAGAGCAGACAGGTAGAGAGTCACAGAAGTGTCCCGTACACTCACAATCCAGCTGCACACACTGGCACCATGGATTCCACTGCTGGTTCGCCTCTGAATCTAAGTGCTGTTGGATAACCATTTGGGGGCCGCTTTTTGTAATTAACTGACCCTTTCAGGCCTGCAAATTGATTTTGACTGACACACCGTAATATTAAAACAATTGCGTGGCCCTCCGTTGGGTTTCTAAATGCCGACGTGTCCCATGGAGCCAAACGTTTGCCGTCCCCGTCAGTGTCTCGTGTGGTGAGGTTTCGGGTTGGTTGCCATGGCAAATTGGTTGCCATGCGCCACATAGGTGGCTGCTACACACTGAAGGTGGATGAGGTAAGCTTTGAGTTGGTAGAAAGACTATATAAATCCTGTGAATTGCATTCAATTTATCACAGACACACACAGACACACACACAAACACACACACACACACACACACACACACACACACACACACACACACAAACACACACATAGACATAAGAACTAGGCACTTATAGAAGGAATCTGGGGTCAAATAGACGGTGAATACGTTGCCGCCAATAGTTGTGAGTGTAATGAAGATAAACATTCTACTACGATCTAGTATCTGCTGACTTTAACCGAGTATTGACATGTGACAATGTTTTGTGAGTCAGTGTTAAGGAACCGATTGATGAGACGGCATTTAAGAAAAACAACAAGCCGTTTCACAGCCCAATTTCTTATGAAAAGAGATTGGCACAGAATGTGACAGGAAATGCATCCAAAGATTTGATAATCATTTTGTTTGCAAATTTCTCAGGCTTTTAACGTAGACACACATACGCACCCATGCACAATTTATTCCCGTGAAGACGCGCTAGCTGATGCCGGCGGTTGAATATCTTGACGATCTTGACATTCGCAGCACTTCAACACATCGATGTGTTATCCTCACTCAGGGAAAATAGTTCTAGACTACACCTGCAAATGTATATGCAGTTTCGTCTTGCATTTGTGATATGTGTTGAGGTTTTTGTACATGTTCTTGTAGCTGCGGCTCAGTGTGATCTGATTACAGAGGAGGATCTAAACTATGAGGAGAAAGCCCAGGAGATCGTCCAGAGCGTCCTGCAGGAAGTCGTCAGCACCATCGCTGGAGGTAAGAGTCACTCTATGAATTTCACGTCAGATTTGAATCTGTCAGTAAATCAAACAGTGCACTTTTTGCATGGAATTGCGATTCAGAGAATTTTATAAAGTTATTGTTTTTATTAAGGGTGCATATTTAACATTTTAGGAAAACCAAACCAAACCAAAGAGAGAATGAAAAATCTATTATAAAACATGAAAGGACAACATAAGAAAATTAAAACCTGGAGGAGTGAGTATCCCAACCCTGAGCTGGGGCCTCCTCAATCCCAGCCCCACCCCTTCTTTGTCAATGTGAGAGAGACACTTGTTTATCAGAAAGAGAGAGAGACCTTTTTGTCAGGGATCGCGAGGAAGCTGTAGGTCTCAGGAAGATCTCTTGCTATTTCTACCCCCGTATTTTAAACCACTACCTGAACCGTGCTCGTCTGTGTTCAGATGCCAAGGATCCTGCTGACGACACAGGGCCGCCTACAGAGGTCACGGAACCCACTGAGGTCACTACCAAGATTACAGGGGTCACCGGAGTCACAGAGGTGGTGGACGATGAGGGAGCGCTGGGCAGTGACGCCGAGAACGTTCATGCCAACGGAATCCCTGGCACGCCCATTTCTGCCAGCTTCACCCCATCGCTGCCTGACGACAGGCTGTCTGTCTCCTCCAATGACACACAGGTGAAAGGGACTGACCTGACTGTCGCCATGGCAACACTCGTACATTCTAGAAAGTAGTTTTGTGCTGGCCTTGGTGACTGTCTTTTTCTGTCAGAGCGGAGAAATGTTTACTGTTGAATATGTACAATTGCAAGCAAGTCAAATTGTAAAAAGGGAAATGAAAAGCCATCGGTATCTCAAAAAAGTATAGAAGGCCTTGACCTGTTCAATCGTTGTGCTGCTGAAGGTCAAGTTGTCCCTCTCCGTCTGCTTCAGATAATTCTCACAGAAAAGTTTAGAATAGATTCGTCACCTGTGAATTATCTAGCATTTCAACTACTTCCTATGTATTTCAACTACGTAGTGACACTTTTGAGTGACTTAATATATCGTTTTAAGGACTTACAGTCATGTGAAAAAGTAGCTGAAAAGTTGTCTTTTTATACATTTTGGAAATATCGATGTGTAGCCTTCACTTACCTCTATTGAGAGATGATGACACTGAAAGAACATACTTTTGAATCATTTATTCGTTGAGCTTTAACTCTGCCATTTCATGACCTCACATTTCTTCTTTGTGGGCCATTCTGTTGTAGGTTTGCTTGTGCGTTTTAGATCATTGCCCTGCTGCTAGAATCACATTTTGCTTTAGCTTTGTGACAGATGGCCTCACATTCTCTTCAAGAATTCTCTGGTACACATTCTCTTCAAGAATTCATGGTTTACTCAAGGATGGCAAGTTGGACAGGCCCTGAGGCGGCAAAGCAGCCCCAAACCATGATGCCACCGCCCCCATTCTTCAAAAGCAATGTTAGGTTCTTCTGTTGAAACCCAGTGTTTTGTTTCACATGAGGCACAAGCATGACAATACACAAACATTGTCAAATCGAAATGTACTGCTGGTACTTCCCGTGGCAAACATAATTTATCAAATTAAACACCCAAGTTTGAATGCAGCACAGTCAGTATCGCATGTTCACATACAGATTATTATTTTAGTCGTTTGTGTGATAGTAAAGGTAGGAATGTACAAATTATTTTGTGTAGAGGGAACTGTATTTCCGTTTAATACTTTTTTTAAGCTCAAAAATCCGTGTCCAAAAATGTCAAAAAACACAACAACAATACAACTTCCCAGGGGATGTACTTACTTTTTCACATGACTATATAAAAAATTTGTTAGCTCCATCTTCCAAATTATGATTCCAAACCTATCCACTCACTGCTCGGACATTCAAAAGCAGCCTTGCTTTAGGTTATGAAATAGCTGTTGATTAATCATTATATCAGTGAATAGAATCTGTAAATGAATGTCTGCAGAAACCATTACATAGTCTGATTAGCAGAACTGGTGCTGCATACTGAGAGGCATTATTAGACCAAAGGATAATTTAGTCATTCAAATGATTTAGCACAAAAGGTGAGTCCTTTGAGCAGTACACTGAGTTGGTTAAATATCCTGCTGTCTTGTTTGAATGAGTTAGCATTTTTCTCTGAACTGGGTTTACTGGATTCTGCATTTGTGCGATTGAAAAACATTAATTTATTTCATTTTACATTTTTACGAACTAGTTGTGCTGAAATAAAACACTAACTGAAATCAACACTCACATTCATACAATAATGATATGCAATATATTTACATTATGGACATTTCATTTTTGATTATTTCAAGCCAACATTATACCTATACCTGATAAAAGTAGAAAATGTATATACTGTGCAGACTAGAGCTGAAAACATTTGACTCGTTGGTTGTTTTATCGATGCAAATGAATTTGCCGGTCTGTCGGGGGATAGTCTTTAATTTGAGAAGCCAGCAAAAGAAAAGGAATAATTACACTGCGTTTTGAAAACAATTCTGAAAACGTGTATTTTTGGCATTTTGACTGTGACAGTCATTTTGAAGTTCCGCATTTTTGTATAGACTCTCTGCAATTCTCCAGAAATGCCTAATCCCTGATCCAAACCACACACTTTATCTCTCTATCTATCAGCAGCAAGGCCAGGAGTGTTTCTCTGGCCCAAGACAATAAGCTCCAGCAAATTGACAGTAGCCTCTGATGTTTTTCCACATGTAAATAGCTGTAAAGTGAAGACATACATTGTTTTATCTACACCAACGTCTGTAAAGTGATGTATTAAAATTAGACCATGTTACTTACTCCGTAAACCTTGACCTAAAGCAAGCTGTGGGATTAAAACAGAACCAACTCAGTTGACTTTAAAATAGCATTTGGGTAAATAAAAACGTGACATATGGGTTTTAATGCATTCTCAAGACATTTGTGTTTTTTTGGTAGGAGTTGGGGGCGACCACGGGCCCCGCACCTGGGGCGAAGTTCTCCCATATTCTACAGAAAGATGCCTTCCTAGTGTTCAGATCACTCTGCAAGCTGTCTATGAAGCCTCTGTCGGATGGACCCGCTGACCCCAAGTAAGATGACTTCTGTTGCTTTGGTTTCATAGTAGAGAATTGAATACAGGAACAGTAGCTGTGTTGCCCTGGTTAGTAAGCAGGCTATTGCTTGTTTCCTATTGAAGATAGTTCCTTATTTGTGTCATGTCCTGTGTGGGTTAGAATAGTTATTAATGGGGAGTGGTGCTGTGTAGATCAGTCAGCTTTTCTTTTAGTACCACTTACTGTTTCTTATTTTTAACAGCCTGACAATATTGCCAGTTTCTTCTCCCACTACTGAACAGAAAATCATTAAGGAAACTAAAAAATGTAATCAGATTTTGCCTTGATCCAATACAAGTGAGGGAGATTACATTTGGGTATTTAACTAGAGTATATGTTTTGGTGAGCCTGTTTCAGCCAAAGAGGGATCTGATTTGCTAAATCTGATAGCATTGTTTACATAACAGGATTTCCTGAATCTGGTTTCTGTGTGATAACTAAATTCTGACTGCTTCAGTCTTCCATCTCTTATCGTTCTACTCTTGGCACATGCCGCATAAAACTCTGTCCCCATTGGTTGGTTGAGCTCTGGTCTGGATTCTGTCTCAGAACACGAGAGATGTTCCATCTAGCCGTTGCCAGGGGTGACAGAGGGGAAGCCAGTTCCACCACAGTATGGATTGTGTTAAGTCAGACAAACCCTTTTCACCCACAGAGAGATATGCTCCTGATCTGGTCTGAGTAATATCTGGGTGACACGGAGGAAATATCAATTGCTTTATCTGAATATCAGCTGTTTATCTTACAACAGATATTTTAAATGTGTCTTTTTGGAGATTAATGAGGCTAAATCAGTATTAAATCATGCTTTTTTTAATTGGTTAATAAATGATTTGTGTATTACTACTTTGTTTTCTAGTTACCTTCAATTCAAACACCACAAATTGGGAATCAATAGTTGTGCGGTTTCATGCCCCTAGGCTACATGGCATTCTCATTTATAGTCAATGACTTCAATAACTACACATTGAAACACAGACACATACAGTATTTTCATACTTGTGGGGTCCAGAAAACAAAAAAAAAAAATTCATGTTCCCGAACATTAATCTCAGTAATCTAACATTTTTGACTAAATTTAACCTACACTATGCCTAAACTTTGAAGTAACCCAAATTATAACACTAGGCTTAATTGTCAGTTTGATTCTACACCCAATTCCTTTGCCAGAAATGGACTTTGTCCTAATAAGGGCAGATTTTTCGTTTTTCACTATTCTATGGATTTCTGGTCCTAATTAATTTTGTTAAACTAATATACATAGACATACTCACTTAATCACACATAGGACTCATGGGTTGCATATATAATTTCAAACATTTGTTTTTCATGGCTCAGACTGGCTTATGGATTATGGAATCATTCAGGCAACTCACTGTGACATATGGTGTCTGTATGAAATATCTATTCTAGAAAATCTTATTGTGAAAAGAAAAACATCTCTGGGACATAGATATCAATCTGTGTATTTAGGGTAAAGGCTAACATTGGCTAACATCTCCTGACTGCCAGCTGACCATTAGGACACTCAGTTGGTTGCGGGTCATTGAGGAAGTGCTGCTAATAACTGCTGAGTCAGGTGGTGTCTCAGAGTGCACCTGTCAGTGATGCTGCTTGTTCTTCAACCCCCCCATCCGCACGCAGTACTCTTTTAGCTAATGTGCAATAATCACCATAATGAATAAATTATCAGGTGCCTCTTTGTGTGCTCAGTAAGCTTATTGAGGGCTTATGGTATAAACCAATTGCATTCAGCGCCCAATGTTTTGTTTTATGTTTATGACAGATCTTTCTTCGATCAAGATGTTTTGTGTGTATATATAGCTACCACCAACACACACTGGTTAATGAGCAATTTGAAATGATTGAAAATAAAAAGTAAGGGACGAAGATGTCTCAGTACAGAAATACAAGACCCATAGATGACCTCCCTGAAAAATCGCCATCTGATTCTTCCTGTCTCTACATGTCCAACCACCCCACCCAATTGACATTTCATTTAAACATGGCATGAAGTCTTCAAGATTGCTTTTTGTCCCCCAAAATTGCAATGTTAATATTTGGTTATGAATGAGGACATGGTGAAATCTGAGGCCAAGACCAGTTGAGAACCACTGGCATGAACAATACTTGTCTGCTGTTGTAGCTGAGCGTTATATGTTGGAATCAACACCCCTGTCTCTCCCTCCCCAGGTCCCACGAGCTGCGCTCCAAGGTCCTGTCTCTCCAGCTGCTGCTCTCCATCCTGCAGAATGCTGGGCCCATCTTCAAGACGAACGAGATGTTCATCAACGCCATCAAGCAGTACCTGTGTGTGGCGCTGTCCAAGAATGGTGTCTCTTCCGTCCCAGAGGTCTTTGAGCTCTCGCTCTCCATCTTCCTCACCCTCCTCTCCCACTTCAAGACCCACCTCAAGATGCAGATCGAGGTAACTGCCAGACTTATGGTCCCGCCAGCATGCATGGTGATAAATAGTTCTGTTCCGTCCCTACATGCCACTCTCATGGTCCCTCTTCCGATGTCGTTGACCTCTCAGACCATACTGACATCTCAATACAGCAGCCACACGACAAGTGATTCATGGGAGACGAGGTTTATCACAGAACAGTAATGTAGTTCTGACTCACAGTGATTTATTTTCAGTATCACCTGTTAGCTGTTGCTTCTGATTTATAGTCCACTTCAGCTGTGTTCCCGGTGAAATACATCCTCATGCGAAAGTTGACGTCTTAATCTGCTGTGTTCTGTTTGTGTCCGTGAAGGAAATCATAATTCTGGTGAATGAAAGTTGGTAGGGGTGTTATGATTTCATAGTTGAGCGGTCAGGCTGCAGTGAGAAGTATCTGTGTGTGGCTTTGGTACAGTGCATTTTTCTGGAAATGAGGAGTAATGACACTTCATGTTGACCTTCACTTGCTGTCCTTTTCACATTTTTCCCTTGACTTTAGATGTTATGGTTTGTTTTGCACCACAGGTGTTCTTCAAAGAGATTTTCCTGTACATTCTGGAGACATCTACAAGCTCCTATGACCATAAATGGATGGTCATACAGACACTCACTAGAATATGTGCAGGTAAGTGTGCACTGTGAATTTTTAATGCTGTAATGCTGTCTGCATTTCAAAAATCTAATTATATCAAATATATTTCATAAATCAGTTGTAAAAAAAGGGCTAGTTCAGAGCCTGATTCTCAAGTATTAAACTGTCACTCATCTCTATCCTTCCTCAGATGCACAGGGTGTGGTGGATATCTATGTCAATTATGACTGTGACTTGAATGCTGCTAACATCTTTGAGAGGCTCGTAAATGACCTCTCGAAGATCGCACAGGGCCGGGCGGGACATGAGCTCGGAACAACACCAGTTCAGGTATGACTGACCTGTGGCCACTTGAATGTGTCCATCTCGGTGTATTGGGTGATTGTATATTGCTCTGAAATTGTTGTGACACTGATGTAACCGAGTGTGTCTACTTCCACCAGGAGCTGACTCTGAGAAAAAAAGGTCTGGAGTGTCTGGTGTCCATCCTTAAGTGTATGGTGGAGTGGAGTAAGGACCAATATGTTAACCCCAACTCCCAGACCAGTCTTGGTAAGACTGACCAAAATATAATAATATGCAGTGGCTTCAGAAAATATGCAGACCTCCTTTGCTTTTTCCATATTTTGTTATGTTATTATGTCTAAAGAATGAATTTATAGTAGATTTTGTTTTGTTCACATCAATCTACACACAATACCCAACAATGACAAAGCAAAAAAACCTTTTTAGCAACGTATGCCAATGCATTCCTGTCCAATTAACTGGATATTTTTTATCTATAATACAACAAATTGTGGAGAATGTGAAGGGTTCTGAATACTTCCCAATGCGAATTTATGTACTTACACCAAGCTTGATGTGGACTGATACGATTCAGGTTCTTTGATCTAGACACTGTGGAAAACTGTTTCGTCATTCTTTAAGTGCACCATTTAGCTTGCTCCTTTGTGGTTACCAGAGTGAGAGGGTTTAGATGCTCCATTGCCCTAGAAAAAAGTTGATTTGAAAGAACGGTGAAGAGGGGCCATGGTTCATCCAGTGGTCTAAGCCACTGCCTCCGGCACAAATATACGCTCCAGTGTGGGTTTGAATCCAGCCCACTGCTCTTTGAATCCAGCCCACTGCTCTTTGAATCCCCCAGTAACTCTCGCTTCTATATTTCCAAGCTTTCCTGTCAAAGAATAAAAATGCCAAAGAAAAATACATAAAAAAAAAAAAAAAGAAATCTGACAAAAAAATTTCTATGCGGCGAGTTGTCTTATCTGTGGGCCTTAATATCACATATACATCTTATACATCTTACACATCTTAGATCTTCACTGCTCCTTATGTCATGTTTATAGTGGCTGATGAAAAGGGACGTATTATGCGCGTCTGCTTTTTCCTGATGGTATAACTCCTGCAGACTATGGATAAAAGGGAGAGTGGCAACCCTGTTCCTGGGATTTTTTCTCAACCAAACCCGCCTGAGGCTGCATGACTAGGAGTTAAATGCTGCTTTTCCCCTCCAACCCCAGTTTTCACGGTCAATATAGCTATAGCACAGCTACTGAGATCAGCGCTAGTGATTAACATTCATCGGTCCCTGAGACCAGTGCTGGCAATTAGCATTTGTCAATTAGACCTCAGCTTATAGTCCCTGGGAGAAAAGACATATTCAATTATGTACACTGAAACAAAAGGCAAGCATTCATCAATATGGCTAACACAGACCCTGAGAAATAGTAAAGGGTAGCATTCATCAAAATGGCTAGCACAGACCCTGAGAAATAGTGATGGTAGCATTTATCAAAATGGCTAGCGCAGACCCTGAGAAAGAGCGATGGCTAGCATCCATCAGTGTTGCTAGAACAGTCAGACCCAGACTGGATATGCTATTTCTTATAAACTGATTCAAACCATGAATGGTGTTTTGTTGAATGCTGTGATGTATTAGATTGTATATCATGGCTGTTACCCTGACAGGCAGAGCCTCTGGTATTCCTCTAGTTAAGACCCAAGTTTCCAAATAAACGGAGGGGAATAATTCCTGTTATTGGGGAACGAAGTGCTCTAACCCAAGGGAAGAGGAGGACTTTAACAGAGAGAGTTGGCAAGGAGGTAGGGACATTGAGGCAATGTGAGACCAGCCAGATATCCCCTTATAGAGGATCTGTGGGGCTAGCCTCAGGCTAACTCCTGGAACTCTGAGAGCTAGCTCTGCCAAGGCACGGAATCCGACCAAAATCACAAACAGCCAGTGCTACAGGGGATATCACCATGCCATAGCTTTTTCTAATTTTAGTGACCATTCTGAACTCAAATAGACAAAGTGTTTGAGTCTAGTCAGTGTGACACAAATATTAGCTGCTGTTTAGTAAACCCTGTACACTACAGGATTTCAAACAAATTGTTTTTTTTTAAATAGTGAAAATGTATCCTAGCGATGCCACATTTTGACTGCTCAGCCAATGCAAACAATTTGTAGTTCCGATGAATTCATGTTTTTCACCATTACGTAGTTAACACTGCTCTGCTTTCTTTTAATTCCGGTCTGTGATTCTTCTGTACTCTGTTTTTTCTGGGCTGACTTCAAAGGGAGAGCAGGTAATGGTAGAATGTTGTGAAGTGTTTGGTAGACTTTTGCTGTGGCGGCAGTAGGGGTCTTTGGCTATTGATTAGATGGTGGATGGGCTACAGTGGCTGGGAGTAGTGCTGTGTGTTTCCGTAAGATACCTTACCTTCCTTTTGTTGATGTTTGTTCATATTTGTCTCATGTTACTTGCCTGGAATGCTGTGCATTCTGGGTACACTTAGATTGCACTTTTTTTAAGCCCAAATTCGGGATACAGTATGTCTACTGTACCCAGCCCCCCCCCCCCCCCCCCCCCCCCCCCC
>JACXGI010000767.1:75338-97241 GCA_016801175.1 Esox masquinongy | reverse complement strand
CTTTTGTTAAGTACATAATTCCATATGTGTTCATTCATAGTTTTGATGCCTTCAGTGAGAATCTACATTGTAAATAGTCATGAAAATAAAGAAAACGCATTGAATGAGAAGGTGTGTCCAAACTTTTGGTCTGTACTGTACATAGAAACTACTGTGCAACTACATGTACAAATGTGGCAGTTTCAGTTAAAATATTTTTTTTTATTAAAAACCATAACACGCTACACTTCCATTATTCACCAGTTATTTTCTGGAAGTGAATTTCTGTTTTATTACTTGGCTTAAAGGATTTACTGAATGAAGTGAGGGGGTGCCTTGTCACAATTGTAATAAGGTCATAGTCTATTTAAATCATTAGATCAGTATGGTTTTAACACTGGTATTACCAGAGAAAGCTCTGTAGTTACATAACATTTTGTTATTGAAGGTGAGAATACCCAGTTTCAATTGTAATATGGGTTTCAACCTTACAGTAACACAATAATATCTCAGAACCATGTTGTTGTCATACCTCTTTTGCTGTTACTTAGTTACTGTACATAGTAAGTCGGGCAGCTTAATACAAAGTGTTACCGAATTCACCTATTACACATGCAACCCCCCCCCAAATAAAATCTCTCTGAAACCAATAATGGTATACTAATGCATCTTGTGTTTTTCTTTTAAAAGGTGAAGAACAAGATGACTAAAGAGCAATACATCAAAATGAACCGGGGGATCAATGACAGCAGAGACCTGCCGGAGGAATACCTGTCCGCCATCTACGACGAGATTGCGGGCAAGAAGATCGCCATGAAGGAGACCAAGGAGATCACTCTGAAATCCAACAAACACAGTGCGTGTCTCCGTCTCTCACAGGAATGTCATCACACGCTGAATTTGAGCGTGTCAAATAGGATTTTGTTTCCGACGTCAAGACATGAAATACCTATTCTGAGGCGTAATTGATCTTTCGAAACTTATCAGCTTTAGACGTAGCTGAGTAATTGAATCTCATATCTCAGTGAGGATCGTATATTTCCCTTTACAAACAAAAAGATATAAAGGGGACTGAGATGTAATTTGATTAGCTTCTGTTTATCAAACTTTTAGACTGATCGGTGGAACAGTTTGATGAAGTTTCTGCTTGTATTTTTATCTAGTCAGAGATATGGTTATCATCTTCAAATAGCTGTGCCTTCCTTTCCTTTGAAATGTGAAAACACAGCGTGGAAGAACCTTTATACATTCTCTGATCCGGGACCAGGTGTGGCCAGTGAGGATCGGAAAGTGCTTGTTCAAATGATGACTTAACTTCTGATCCGGGACCAGGTGTGGCCAGTGAGGATCGGAAAGTGCTTGTTCAAATGATGACTTAACTTCTGATCCGGGACCAGGTGTGGCCAGCGAGAAGCAGAGACGTCTGCTGTACAACGTAGAGATGGAGCAGATGGCCAAGACGGCCAAGGCCCTGATGGAGGCAGTCAGCCACGTCCAGGCTCCCTTCACCAGCGCCACGCACCTGGAGCATGTGAGGCCCATGTTCAAGCTGGCCTGGACGCCGTTCCTGGCCGCCTTCAGCGTAGGCCTTCAGGACTGTGATGACACCGAGGTGGCGTCCCTGTGTCTGGAGGGAATACGCTTCGCCATACGGATAGCCTGCATCTTCACCATACAGGTAATGTGGCTGGCACGCCGGAGCTGTGGGCTTTCGCCGAGGATCAGTGGGGAATAAGGGGCTTTGAAGAATTCAGTGAAATGGGGGCTGTTTTTCAAAGATGGCATCCGAGGACTGAGTCGTTTTGGAGAGAGTAACGCCGTTGTATCTCTCTCTCCCTTGTCTCTCTCTCACACACACACACACACACACACACACACACACACACACACAGCTGGAGCGGGATGCTTATGTACAGGCCCTGGCGCGGTTCACCCTGCTCACAGCCAGCTCTGGCATAACGGAGATGAAGCAGAAGAACATCGACACCATCAAGACCCTCATCACCGTGGCCCACACCGACGGGAACTACCTGGGAAACTCCTGGCACGAGGTCTGTACACACCTGGCCCACCGCCCCGTCTGGTGATCAGTGTTGCTACAGTAACACTGCCTTGAAGGCTGTCAGTGTCACTGGAGTACTGCTGTCTGTATTCCTGCTCTAGGCTACACTGCATTTTTTAGCTACACTGCATGGTTCAGTTACACTGCATGGTTTAGCTACTCTGCATGGTTTAGCTACTCTGCATGGTTTAGCTACACTGCATGGTTTAGCTACTCTGCATGGTTTAGCTACTCTGCATGGTTTAGCTACTCTGCATGGTTTAGCTACACTGCACGGTTTAGCTACACTGCACGGTTTAGCTACACTGCACGGTTTAGCTACACTGCACGGTTTAGCTACACTGCATGGTTTAGCTTTGGTTTGAGTTAATTTTATATGGAATCGATATGAGAGGTTTGTTTCTATGTCAACTAATTAAGACAAATTAATAGAGTGAACAGTAATGGCACGGGTGGCCTTGTTCCGCCCATCTCCCAGATAATGAAGTGTATCAGTCAGTTGGAGCTGGCCCAGCTGATCGGGACGGGGGTGAAGACCCGATACATCTCAGGAACGGTCCGGGGTAAAGAGGGCTTCATCACCAGCACCAAGGAGCAGAGCAATGACGAATACCTGGGCCTCGGTCAGTGTCTGTCCATTTAGCGTTCGGTGACAACATTATCTCTAGTAGCCAAGCGGCTGTTAGCAGTGCTTTCATCTGGAGATGCTTGATGCTAACTGTGTTGTCCACAGCAGGCGGGACTGTAGACCGGAAGCAGATAGCCAGCATCCAGGAGTCCATAGGAGAGACCAGCTCCCAAAGTGTCGTGGTGGCAGTGGACAGGTGTGAGCCTCCTTACTCTACCATTGATCGGTCTGTGGTTTGAATGGGTGTACTGTATACATGTTAAACCTGACCGTGACGTTACTCTTGCAGGATATTCACAGGTTCGACCAGACTGGATGGTAACGCGATTGGTGAGTGTCCTTAAGCTGGTTTCAATATCCGATAACGTCCTTGTCCGATGCGTAAACGTCGGCATTGTGCCACGGCTTTCCCCCGTTACTGACTAACACGGGCCTCTCCGGGTCCTCAGTGGACTTTGTCCGCTGGCTGTGTGCTGTGTCCATGGACGAGCTGGCCTCGCCCACACACCCCCGCATGTTCAGCCTGCAGAAGATTGTGGAGATCTCCTACTACAACATGGGACGCATCCGGCTCCAGTGGTCCAGAATCTGGGAGGTCATCGGTGATCACTTCAACAAGGTGGATTTCTGCTGATTTATTTCACTCCAATGAGTGGATGTTTTGTGATTTATTTTACTTCTGGAAAGTTAGATTAATGTTATTCGACGGGTTAACTGAAAGACCCGGTGAAAAACAGGAATAGGTTGTTGGTTTGGTAACAGTGTGAGCATGGTCACTGCTGTTTAAATCAAGCCATACCTAATCGCACCTGCCAAATGTTAGCAAATGTACCTTGAAGTCTGTTCAATGACATACAGTACATGAAAGGTTTTGGGAAAGTGTGTTTATTACTAACATTCCAAGAAAACTGAAAGCACCAGTCGCTCTATTCTAACTATTCAATGAAAATGAAGGCGTCGCTGGCTCAATGCACATTTTCTTTGATTTACAGTTTGATGTTAAATGGTTCCTCATTTAGGCTTGGGGTAAGAGAAACTGTAATCCATGGTTCAGCCATTATAAACTTCAGCAGACGTTTGCCACCGCTAGCTAAAAATATATGTGAACTTGTTTTGTTTTCAGTAATGATCAAAGTACAGTACATTTCACATCCAACTAAATATGGAGTTTATTTCAGTTTTTTTTATTTATTTTTCCACATTCACATCCCCATTACTTCGGTTTTGGCAAGAGATGGCTAAAGATAGTGAGATGTTCCTTTAAAGGCTCATTTACACTGGCAGTCTCATTCTGTATCCCTTCACTCATTGGTCTTTTTGACCAATCACATAAAATATTTTATCATCAGGGTCTTTTTCAAAGCTGATGTGATTGGTCAAAAGACCAATCAGTGAAAGACAATCTGAATTGGACTGCCTATATAAGTGCAGCCTAAGGGTTTTAGCCTGGCGATGCAGTTTTTCATGGACTGCTGCACTGAGTGCAGCATGTCTTATTCAGCTGGGCAAACCAGCAGGGCTGGTTTTTAGGCAAGGCTAGTGGGACGTTATTGTTAACATCCTGCAGAGGTATAAATAGGCTACTATGCTAGATATTAGAGACATCCTAAATGTTACAGAGAATGTTCAGTGTGAGAGAAGGGGGGCTGAGATGTTAAAATTCTCTGAAATCTTTCCAGGTTGGATGTAACCCCAATGAGGACGTGGCTATCTTTGCTGTGGATTCTCTCCGGCAGCTGTCCATGAAATTTCTAGAGAAGGGGGAGCTGGCAAACTTCAGATTCCAGAAGGACTTTCTGAGGCCTTTTGAACATATCATGAAGAAGAACAGGTAAAGAGGATCAACCTCATGACACACATTATTGCGAAAGTATTATATGTGAGTGAGTTGAGTGTAACTGTGTGAATGAGCTTTTACTGTCGGTGTATTTTCACAGGTACTGTACAAGTAGCTGGTCTACACTAATATATCCTCTAGTTGGATAGGCGCTTGGTTGTTGTAGTCCAGGCCGGTTTTATCGAAGCCCATCTTAGTGGTTCATGAAGCACACCAGCCTAGTCAAGCTCCCACACCTACCCAGGTCAAGGGGAAGAGAACTCGCACAGTCAATGAACGTCAGCAAGCAGTCTGCCGGAAAGATTGTGTAACCAAAAAAGGAAAACGAGAGTATCATGATTACTATGCAGTGAGCAGCCGTCTGGTTTGACATTGTTGTTTCAACCATTCAACTAGCAGCTGATCAACTACCAGTAGGTTCTCGTTGTGGCACTTCATTGTTCGATGTTTGTCCAGAGGACCATCAACGTCTATGGGTGAAAGAGAAATTAGGTAAAAAATAAACAACTTTAATCTCTTGTTAAAAGTGAGAGATAAAAGGACGGTGAAGCATAAAAGAGCATTGTCCTTAAAAACAGCTAAGTTGTCCTTAGTAAACAGCATTGAAGGTATCTCCTGAAGTCTAGGTGACTCAGACAAACATTGCATCTGGAAGGTATGTGGTTTGAAGTCACCTACAGAGGATACGGAAGAAGCGACTAGTGATTGAAAGGTGCTGATGTGCAAAATCAGGGCTTTATGATGGGCAGCCTGGTCTTTGCTCTCAGATAGGAGCCCGTTGTGTTAAGTAATTGAAAAAAAAATTAACTTTGAAGTTTTACAGTAATAGCCATACTATTTGTATCTTGGCTGTGGCTTGAGCACCACGGCAGAGAACGGTGCTGAAACTGGGACAAGTTTGGGTGAATCTGTAGTGACACAGATACCATGGATTGTAATTGGTAGGGCTCAGCGTTGCAAAAATACTTAACCATTCACTTAATTGATGTGAAGAAGTACCAAAACCACATCCCTCTACTGGCTTACAATGTGGCAAAGTGTTACAGCAGAAAGTGAATGACAGGGAGCCGCTTAAAGCCACGGATCCCCCACAGTGCTTGTGGTTCATTAGTGTGTGTGTGTGTGTGCGCGCGCGCACATGCGTGTACACAAGCGTAAGACTGGTCCTTTATCGTTCATCAACGCGCCGAAAAAATAGGACAGTTCTTTGCCATGACAGCAGTCGCTGTCGGAAACCATAATGTCACGACATCTGAAAGGGAAAACTGGGACTTCTTGAATAAAGGGCTTTCTTTAGAAGCGGTACTGGCGCATTGATTGCTACTGCAATATTCATGATCCTCCCCATGGTGTAATAAGCAGCTTTCCGTCACAAACACAGTAGGATGTGAACGACTCCTGTTTCTCCAGGTCTCCGACCATCAGGGACATGGTGGTGCGTTGCATAGCTCAGATGGTCAACTCGCAGGCGGGGAACATCCGATCCGGCTGGAAGAACATCTTCTCTGTGTTCCATCTGGCTGCCTCGGACCAGGACGAGAGTATCGTAGAGCTAGCCTTCCAGACAACAGGTCACATCAGCAGTGAGTTACTGAGACACAGGCAGTCCAGAGATAATACTTTCGGCTGGCTAAGAACTGATCTTTATCTGTTATATCACCTAATAATCCTATGACATACTTTTACTATGATGCTCTCAGTATGTTTGTTTTAGTTTCGTTTTATCGCTGACTGGGCCATTGTGTCATTTTCATCGATAGGGCACATTAAATCCAACTGGAACCTGAACCTCTGATCTCTGTCTTCCATTCCTCCTCATTTCTCAGCAAATGTGTTTGAGAAGCACTTTCCAGCCACCATAGACTCCTTCCAGGATGCGGTCAAGTGTCTGTCTGAGTTTGCCTGCAACGCCTCCTTCCCCGACACCAGCATGGAGGCCATACGCCTCATCCGCCATGGCGCCAAATATGTCTCTGACAGGCCTCAGGTCAGTAAAAAACACCCTGGACTGGGTTTATTACCAGCGTTCATAAATTAAAGGGATATATTTCTTAGTATTTTCTACATACCCTAAGCGTTCTTTCTTGAAAACTTGACTTCTGACGGCATTGTCGGTGAACTATTTACCAAAATACTATTATACTTTTGGGCCTGGATCCGAATTAGTCATTGCTGAATATAAACTATTACTCTCCCTGGTCGTTCATGGACCACTACCATGAAATACAATGTGCCATGTTAGACAACATCACTGCTGCTTACTGCCAGCGCTTTTCCTCAAGGTCTCCTCCCATTGCAATATTCCTGATTCCACTTGTTTGTGTGAGACGTATAAAGGAGCTCCATTGAACAGAATTCTGAAAAGCCATTCTGTTTACAGTGAAGACTCCGGACTGTCTACGTTATTTGCCCAAGTTCCAGATTCCCCCCTCCCCGGCTCGGCCCACTGTCTGTCCTTCCTCTCTGTTTTCCTCTGTTATTATGTTATATTATTATATTACTTGTCAAGTTATGCTGGTGAAGGTTGCCGTTTTCCCCCCCCCGGCAGGCATTTAAAGACCACACCAGTGATGACATGAACGTAGCCACAGAGGACCGTGTGTGGGTGAGGGGGTGGTTCCCCATCCTGTTTGAACTGTCCTGTATCATCAACAGGTGTAAACTAGACGTTCGGACCAGGTAAGAAGTCGTCTCTGTCCTTTGCCACCATAGTGAGTCTGAAGTTGTTGACCCTGATGCTGAAGCTGTTCCGTTTGGTAAAAGGGATTGATTGTGTTTGTGTCAGGGGTCTGACCGTGATGTTTGAGGTGATGAAGACCTATGGACACACGTTTGAGAAACACTGGTGGCAGGATCTGTTCCGAATTGTCTTCAGGATATTTGACAACATGAAGCTTCCTGAGCAGCAAACTGAGGTAAGTCAACCCACCCTAAATGTCAGTTCACACTATTGTAAAGCGTTAAAGTGAGGTTATTAATAAAGGTTTGGGGGGCTTGAAGAGCATGAGATGCTTTATTGACAAAGACAATAGCCGACGCCTGATGGAAAAAGACAGTATGGCTCCTTCAATTCATCTAAACATTACTTCCTTGTGAGCCACTGTTTTATGCCTAGATAAACCAACAGATCATATTTAGCTAAACCTTCATGATTAATGGAACCACACAAAGTCGCCTTCTAGCGACAAGAATTTAGCAGTCCTCTCTCCACTTTGGGATGATACTCTTGATAGGACTCATCCGTTTCTGACAGAGACAAAGTGTCAGCCAGATGACCTTGCATTCTGTAATAACAGTCAGAGAAGATCGTCTGTCTGTTTTGAGTTTGGAGACAAAATGTAATGAATGAATTTGCCAGGATGGAAACGTGAATTGTTGGCGTGGCGCCAAACAACTGTAACTATGGTAACCCTTCTGTGTTTTCCTGGTTTGCCAGAAAGCGGAGTGGATGACAACAACCTGTAACCACGCACTTTACGCGATCTCCGACGTCTTCACGCAGTACTTTGAGTCTCTTAATGACGTCCTGCTGGACGACATCCTGTCACAGTTGTACTGGTGTGTTCAGCAAGGTGAGGGCCACAGTTCCAGGCTTATACTGAGTTAACCTAACTTCACCTTCATCTTGCCCGTTAATATACCATCTCTTTTCAATCCCCATCCTCTCTCCTTTCCCCTCCTTTGTTCTTCTCCGCTGTCTCACTCCTTCGCTCCTCTCCCCTCTCTGTCTCGTTGTGTCTCTCTGTCTCTTTGTTTCTCTGTCTCAAACTAGATAATGAGCAGTTGGCTCGGTCAGGCACTAACTGTCTGGAGAATGTGGTGATCCTGAATGGAGAGAAGTTTACACCTGAGACCTGGGACAAGACCTGCTCCTGCATCCTGGACATCTTCCAGACCACCATCCCACACATGTAGGTCCCTGATGCTGCCCCACCCTATAGCCGGGCTTTGGCCCGGTCACAGTTCACTGGCGTTTTTAAAGGCATTGTTTCTGAGGCTCTTGAAGGTTAATTGTTGGCCCAATAGGAAATTGCCTTTAAAAGCGGCGGTGCTTAAAAACCCTGCTGTCAGATTGGGTCTTGGCCTGTGCTGGGAGAACTGTCTGTGATGATGGTGTTGTGGCTGACCACAGTGATGTGAACATGGAGCGCACTGAGACAGTCCTGAGACACTCATAAAGAATGGATGGAATTAGAGGCATAGAAGGGAATGGACCTCATCCTTAAAAGGAATGGATATGGGTGGACGTTAAATGGACCTCATCCTTAAAAGGAATGGATATGGGTGGACGTTAAATGGACCTCATCCTTAAAAGGAATGGATATGGGTGGACGTTAAATGGACCTCGTCCTTAAAAGGAATGGATATGGGTGGACGTTAAATGGACCTCATCCTTAAAAGGAATGGATATGGGTGGACGTTAAATGGACCTCGTCCTTAATTTCTCCCTGACTTAGTGTCGTTGGACTGTCTGTCTGTGCTGTCCCAATAATTACGGAGGGCACTTTATATTTTAGTGCTCAAGTTGTGTGCACGGGACTCACATTGACTTAGGCAACAATTTTTTTTTAAACTTTTATCTTCATTTATGTAAGGAAATCAAGCTGAGACAGTTGAGTCCTGTATTAAAATGTATGAAAGGAAAACACACCGAAATGCAACAAATATTTGACCAGCTTTATATGCACCAAGGCTTCTAACTTCCAGTTACTCTGCCAGGCATTGAGTGTGTGGCGCATGGTAGTCCAAAGCCGTTTTACCAAACTGAGACTAAGCCGTCGGTATCTGTAGCACCAGCCAGTACTGTGAGCGCATGTGAGGAAGACACTCGATGTCAGAAATGACATCAGAAATGGCATCTGACAAAAGGTTGAATGATGTAGTAAAAGGGCTGTTGTTTTAGGTGATGTGTTTTTATTTAAAGCTGCTGTTGTGTTTCTGAAGTTTCACCAGTTGTGTTTTTTTTGTGCACCAGTGGGTTGTATTATAGAGCAGGCTGAGCCCCGCTGTTTGGCAGGGAGCTTAGAAAAGGTACATTTGTGACCACTCAACCAAAACAGTCACCCAAAATGTGCAATGTTTATCACGTCAACATTGATTATACTTCCTGAACTGAGGTGTGTTCACTGTGACAGAACTGTGATTTATTTTTGTACGTTTGCTGCATTTAATCAACTTGTATGTGGTGCTGCATTGAGGGGAGGGGGGTATTCTACTGGTCTACCTCGCTCTCCGAGGGTGAGAGAGGTGTCCATTTTGACAGTCCAATACAGCGCTTGACTTGGGATGAAATAAGTGCAGGAACCGACAAATCTCACATTAGACTATGTTCATGAAAATGTATGCGTAAATAAGGCTTGCCTAAAAAAGGAACCGGAACACTATTTGCCTAAAATTAGAAGTACCGGAACACCATTCCGGACCATTCCGGCAAGTCGAGCTCTGGTCCACAACTTAGTCAGGGAGGTATAGATACACTTTTCAGAAAGTGTGCCTTTAAAAAAAGAACTGTGCCGTTGTTCCCCTTTAAGCATTTTGTTTGGCTAGTGGATTGTGATGTCTGACTCTGTGTGCTGCTCCATGCCTGAACCCTGTCACGTATTGTTTCTCTCAGGCTGTTGACATGGAGACCAGCAGGAGCAGAGGGAGATCACATGACACCACAGGACCTATCAGACAAGCAGCTGGTGGGTTTTGAAGAGTCGCTGAAGGGGCATCGGTCTGCTTACGGTCCATCGCTTATGCCGGATCAGACCAGAACAATAACCCGTTATACAATGCAGACAAACTGAGTTCTCCCCCTGTGTCCTCAGGACTCCGTTTCCCAGAGGTCAGTAGAAATCCAGTCCCGTTCCGAGGACCAGCATTCCATCAGCAGCGCTGAAAGGGCTGCCATGGAGACCCGGCGACCGAGTCAGTACAGCAATGGCATTTATGAGGATATCCCCAGAAACAGGAACCCAGCAAGTTAGTGTGTCTCACTGGATTGGTTTTACACCTGATACTTATTGTGTGTTTAAGTTTATGAGGACAGTATAACCTGAGAAATCAGTTGAATCATAAAAAAAAAGAAATCGACCTTTTGCCAGTCTGCATAAGGAGAAAAGGTTAGGTTGTTGTGGTTGCGGTTCAGGTTGCGTTAGATGAGATGTGATTTTAGTAACATTTGAGTAACGTTTTGCGTGTGTTCCACAGAGTTCCAGGAGCAGCGGTTATTCTCCGCTCTGCTCATCAAGTGTGTGGTGCAGCTGGAGCTGATCCAGACCATCGACAACATTGTCTTCTTCCCTGCCACCAGCAGGAAGGAGGACGCGGAGAACCTGGCCGCTGCTCAGGTAATCTTTGACTCCCACCCCCAGGTGGAGGATCACAGGAATCACTGGGTCAAAACCAGCGGACATTTCTCGCCCAAACTGGTTGTTTTTGACGTGTTTACGTTCAATTATTGGCAGGGTGAAATGTTTTTATTTGTTTTTTTAATCGGAAATGTAGTTCGGTGGCCTTAAGTCACTGCTTCCCTGTACAACTGTGGTCATGAGTTGGATTCCTGGTCATAGAGTGGAGGTGTATCACAGAGGACGGAGCAAACTGTCTTGGTGGTGCCCAGCATGGATGTTGGACAGGGCTGCCTTGTCCCGTTGCGCTCTAGTGACTAATTTTTGTAGGTCACAAATGTGCTCTTCTCCAGCGTATATGTACTGGCAGACACTTCATGGTGAGGTGAGCAGTGTGGTGAGAAGCAGCACATTTTGGGGAGGTGTGCATCAGAGGGCAGGTCTCCATCTAAGACTCTCCCAAACCTGCAGGGGAGGGAGTAGTTGTGATGAGGCAAGGCAATAATAGACATCATGAAACTCGGAGGGGAAAAAGGTCGTAAAATAAATATATAATTTATGTACTGCTTATTCGTCCAGCAAATGGCAATGAAGGAGGTTTCTATTTGTCACAGAAAGAGGTGTTCTTAGGTTGTGTGAAAGCTGTGATGGTTCTCTAAAAGTTGTGTGCGCTTCTGTTCTCTCCAGAGGGATTCTGTAGAGGTGGGAGACGTCAGTTTGGAGACTCCGGATCAGGGGATGTATCGCTACCTGACCTCAGAACAGCTCTTCAAGATGCTGGACTGTCTGCTGGAGTCCCACCGCTTCGCCAAGGCCTTCAACTCCAATAATGAGCAGAGGACCGTCCTCTGGAAGGCAGGTAGGTCAATGCCCCATGGGGAAACAACTACAACAGGATTGAGTATGAGGGTGACATTGTTCATCTCACGCTTCCTCTTAATTAACCTGCCTTGTCTGCCCTGTCAGGTTTTAAAGGCAAGTCGAAGCCCAACCTGCTGAAACAGGAGACCAGTAGTCTGGCGTGTGGGCTGAGGATCCTGTTCCGGATGTACATGGATGAGAGCCGTCGACCCGCCTGGGAGGAGGTCCAGAGTCGTCTACTCAAGTAAGGATGGACTGCACGCCTCCACCACATAACTGGATGGAGGCAATCTTTGGCATTCTGACAGCCTCCATCTTGTGATATTAGCTAAATGTCCTGACTGGGATTACTGAATGCTAACCTTGAATGCAGAGCTTGATGACTACATTTTAGTAATTTAGTCGCTCTTATCAGGAGCAACTTCCAGGAGCTATTAGGGTTTAATACCGTGCTGATATGAGGTGAAGTCACCTTTTCGTCTCGGGGATTAACAAACAGCTGTGTTACAGTTACCAGCCCAACACTAACTACTATGCTGTCTCCCACCCTACATTGCCAGTGTGAAGCCTAATTACTCACACTGCAAACCGACATCTTATCTCCAGCCAACTTCCGCCTCTGTTCCTCCCTCTATCTCAACCTGCTGCCCAATTGAAGTCATCAGAGCTTCACATTAAACAGCATGCCACTTAAAACATCCCGTTTTATAAACAGGCATAGCTTTGTGGTTGTCCATTAACGACATTCTGTTTATCCGTCTCCTTTCCCTCTCGCTAACAAGTTATTTTTTCCGCGGCACACGAAAACCTCCCTCACTGAGCTGTGTAAGGGTAGCCATGCGGAGGTAATTATTTCCATGTACGGTCTGAAGAAAGCCCAGAATGTGATATCAATTTAAACAAATATTTCTTAACTAATTATGTGCTTTGTTGTGGGTGAAACTCTCCACAAACATAATTACTTTTATTTAAATAAGTTGAACGTCTGGAGTGTTTTTTTTTACAAGGCAGGCAGCGGCCTGCAGTCTCCCAGCGTAAACAACTTTAATTATTGTTCATGATGAGCAATGCATGTCAGGGTTAGGCTGCTGGGGAAACACTGTCACTGATCAGTCCGTGTAATAACAGAGGAACGGGTTGGAATTGAAGGGACATTACGCCTGACCTCTTAAGAGGGCCGATATGGGAGGTCCAGGAGTGAGAGTCGTGAGGAGGATGTGCAGAGGAAGGGCAGATGTGGGAGTGTAAGAGTCGTGAGGAGGATGTGCAGAGGAAGGGCAGATGTGGGAGTGTAAGAGTCATGAGGAGGATGTGCAGAGGAAGGGCAGATGTGGGAGTGTAAGAGTCATGAGGAGGATGTGCAGAGGAAGGGCAGATGTGGGAGTGTAAGAGTCGTGAGGAGGATGTGCAGAGGAAGGGCAGATGTGGGAGTGTAAGAGTCGTGAGGAGGATGTGCAGAGGAAGGGCAGATGTGGGAGTGTAAGAGTCGTGAGGAGGATGTGCAGAGGAAGGGCAGATGTGGGAGTGTAAGAGTCGTGAGGAGGATGTGCAGAGGAAGGGCAGATGTGGGAGTGTAAGAGTCATGAGGAGGATGTTGAGCGGACGGAAGGGCAGATGGTGAGTCTAATAAAAGGTCCAGGGTGAGGGTTTGAGGTCAGAGGGCAAAGCTGAAATCATGACTGGTGTAAACACATTAAATGATGCCACATTAGTCTTGCTGCTAAGCCATTCATTAGTGGACTGTCACCGGACTGTGTTCATACGGTCAGCGAGCCTCTTAATCATGGTCTCCTCCCATAGTGTGTGCAGTGAAGCCCTGGCCTACTTCCTGACTCTGACGTCAGAGAGCCACAGAGAGGCCTGGACCAGCCTGCTCCTACTGTTTCTCACCAAGGTCCTGAAGATCAGTGACGACAGGGTAAGCATCTTCAGACAGGCTGTCGAGTTCTTCAGGAGACCCAGTCACGTCCTGGGTGTGGATACAAGTCTGATTTGTGTGTCGTTCTCCAGTTCAGGGCCCACGCGTCCAGGTACTACACTCTGCTGTGTGACATCATGCAGTTTGATCTGATCCCAGAACTGCGGGCCGTGCTGCGGCGGTTCTACCTACACATTGGCTTCGTCTTTCAGATCTCCCATCTGCCTGATTCGTCCCGGCCAGAACTGGAACCACCGCCAGAACCAGAACTGGACATTGCGAGGGGAGTGGTTGCTGATGGGGAAGCCCAGTGAGGGTGCACTTGTGGCGGGCTGGGAAAGAGGCCTCTGGACGTGGAAGCATGGAGCTCTGTTAGTCCAAGACCCCTTTTTGCCTTCAGTTTGTCTACTGTCCAAACCCTGTAAGACTGTGGTGTCCCCTCCCCAGGGTACTGCGCGGGGTGCATCTGATCTGACCCCGCCCAGTTCTGGCACCCAGAATCCCCCACAAATGGTACTGCAAACTTCCAGGGGTTTCTGTAAATCAGACGGGTCATGTGACATGAAATGCCCTCTCCATGTCATTGTTGCTCCTTGACCCTGATCTAAAGGTCAGCTTGTGCAAATACCCCTAAATGGTTAAGCTCAGGAGACGGGAAGATCAAGCTGATCCTATATCCTATGACTAACTTCTACCTAAAGCCAGTGGTATCATGGGAGTTAGGGTTTGGCCTGGTACATACAGGTCTGATTCTCCACTGGATTACACAATTACACTGACGTCTGCGGAATAAACATGATTAGAAAGTGAGCCTCCCCACATAACACAAAAGCGTGTCTATATTGAACTATATTTTAAAAAGGTCTGCTTCTTGATATTATTACTGTATTCTTGAAAACTATTCTTGAGAATTAAATGTCTACACGTACTCTACACCATACAATGCAAATAACAAATATTCAGTATGAATATGTTAAGTGACATGATAAATCTTTTCCTGGCTTCACCACTGATGGCTAATGTTAGCAACAATAGCCCCTGGTTGAAAAACTAGTTGTACAAAAATACCGCTTTGTAAAATAATCTCTCAACACTAGATTTTATTTCTGGAATGTTTTTCTCTGGATTTTGCGTCACTTGATCTCATTACGGAATGCACTGGAGATTTTTACCTTAATAATTTATTAGACTGAACCGTCTTTCCTGTAGAAGATTTGTAATTGAACGACGAGACAAAGTGAGGGTTAAATTATTAAATTTTATATTTTCAATGGCTTTTCAACTAATAGTTGACTACTGGGGCTTCTCTAAAACTGGAAAAAAGCAATCGCAGACTTGTTCAGGAGTTGGCTACAATACCGAAGGTTCAGATAGAAATGGATCATTTATATTTTTTCTGTTATGTTCTACACAGAAATATTTGTTCTGAAGACACCGTTTCTATCACCAATGTTTCTGAATCGGCCCGGATGGGAGCTGCTTCCGAGTCACTGTTCTGTTTCCATGTTTGAAGTTAGTGTACAAATCTGAACAAATACATAATATATTTAATTTTCTTTTTTGGTGGGGCTGTTGGGGACAGGCTGTATGTATAGAGTAAATGAAGAATAATGTTAGCTGTGCTTTAAAAAGAGACTTCTGTTAAGTGTCTGGGTCTGACGCATTCCTTGATCACAGATGTAGAAAACAAAATGTATATGGTACAGCAATGTAAAGTTTTCTATGTTGAAAAAAGATTTCTGTACAACTTTCTGTACAAAACTGGTCATCATCCGATATTCCAATCAGGTTATAGGTCAATAAAGTTTTTGAACTTAATTTGTGTTGCCATTTGATTTGACAATGGGTCAAGAGGAAAGGACTGAACACTACAACAGACAAGATTAAACTGAACAGACAAGATTAAAATACTTTTTGTATATATTAACATATTTAGTTGCTACATATAAACATTTAAACATCAGATTCACATGTTTTAACTGTATTTTGCCAAAGTACATAAAAACATTAGCATTAACATGCATCTGCAGACAAGAGTGTTACCCTTCTAGATCTGTGGCAGTGGTGCCGATCAGGGCCAAATGCTGTAAATGTTTCACAACACTCAGCCAAGCAGAGCAGTCGCTCACTGACCAGCTCCTCACCCTACTGCTGTATACAGAGGCTAAAATATCTGCTACTACCACATCTCCAGTTGGACATCTGCTCTGGTGGTGGTATTGGAAAAAAGTTTGCTCAAGCAACATTTTATATATTTTTCTGTGTAAAAAAATGTTTTTACGCAGATGTTTTGCCCTCTGATCCAGCGACAGAAAATACCAAATTTTGAACCACTTTGAACCAAGGGTTACCAAACTGACTGCACAGCATACACCCGAAATGTCTCTAGTAGCCAGCCTCTCTCCGGCTCTGACCCGCTCCAAACCGCTTCGGTGTGTCTGACGTGCCGGGTCGCAGCCAGGGCTCCGTGGCAACAGTCTCTATGGAAACACGCCTGTCCGGGTGGAATGGGGTGGACCGCAGCGAGAGATCATCCCCTTCATCTGCCAACATCCCGCCAGGAGCCCAGAGAGGCCAGTCAGTCACACAAAACCAGTCACTGAATCCTAATTTCAGACACCTAGATTTACATTTCTCTAGTTCAATACATCAAAAAGTCCACCGAAAAGCCTACATTTAGTTAGTGTCATCTGCAGTTTTTGGTGCTAAAGCCTTTTTGCATCCATTCTTGTTAACTCTACAACACGGAAATTGTGACGAGGTCGTAGGTCACTCCCACAGAGGTTGTGTCTCTCACCTGATCTCCCATCATGCTCGCTGAAGTCTTGGAGGCCGCGTCTCTGGTTGCGGTCCCCGACCTCATCCACATTCAAGCTGGTCACGGGGAACAGAGACTGGCCATCTGGCTGGAAGGAATGACCCCTCTGACCACCAGCGGTCACCCCAACCTGGGACAACAACATGGAGACATCACAAAGTCAAAGCAGTGGCAGCACAGAGGGTTAGGACACCCGACGCAGCAAACGGTGGTGGTGTGTCAGGCCCTTCTTAAAACTCGAGAAACTAATGGATTAGTCAAAGAGCTATTGAGGAGGCCCTTTAGTTAATGTAATGGGGACTATTCTGTAGCACTTATCTGAAGTAGACTATTACTTCTGGGAGATCTCTCCTCCTGAGGGACCTCCGGCTCTCCCGGACTGCTGGCTGTCTGGTCCTCAGGTCAACCTGTGCCGGGGACAGGGACCCTGCGTCACCATCAGGATAATCTGAGGGCAGAGCACAGTAACACAGGGCCTTGAGGATTCTTACCACCCTGTTCATAATAGAGAGAATGTCACCGCTGCACTACATTCCCTTCCTGCCCTCTTCTCTCAGCCCGGCCAAGGCTGTGCTACTGCCACCCTGCAGTTGGCAGGGGCCGTCTGCATTTCTGTCAGCACTGGCACCAGCTCTGTGGCTTGGCTTGTGCCATGTTGGCATTGGCAGCTGCTCAAAGTGGGCTGTTCTTTCCCTCAGTTGGCTGCAGTCGTGTGTGTGTGTGTGTGTGTGTGAGATACTGATTTTACTATACATGTGGGGACCAGAAGTCTCCACAAAACAGTAAAACCTGACACTTCTTACCCCATGAAAATACTTTTTTCACCTTCGGGGTTGATCTGGGGTATACCTTGTATTTAGGGTAAAGGGATAGGAATGATTTGATTTTGGTCCCCACAAGGATTAAAAAAATGTTTGCGTCCACCAAACATCTACCGTAAGACTGTATGAATCACCATTCATCCCATCCAGTAAACATATTCCCAGGGGGGATGGTTGCTCTGTCACCGACTCAACTCAGGTTATCCTGACCAGAAAGCTCACCAATGAAGGTACTCTCTGACTCCAGTGAATGGACTCTCTGGTGGCCCGGATTCTCCCTCTGGCAGGACAAACACAGAACAACACAGACACCAATAAAAACATCAACAGTCCGTTTACTCGGCCAGTAGCGGCTCTGACACGGGGGAACATCGAAGACGAGCGAACTCACAGCGTGATGACGAGGCTGTCGAACCACGGACGGCTCGTAGTCTGTCGGAATGGGAGATTAGAGAGGTTAACAGCATGGTATGAGGTGTGTCTCTGTGTGTGTGTCAGTGACCTGGCTGTCCCCCTCTCATGTCTCTGATCCTGCTCTGTTGTCTCCTGAGTACAGCCTGTTGCTGGTCGGGGTACATGTCGCGCACCCCCTCACAAGACGCGCTGCCTGCAACACACACACAGTCCCCTCCATCCAGGATTACCACATCATCACGACACAGGCCAGCACTAACGGTAAAGTACAGCTGGACCCAGATTAGCCAATCACAGTGGATTTCCCCCCATACCAGTCAGTGAATCGGAAGCACTCCCTCTGGCCAGTGGCCACTAGACTGGGGGGCTGAGCTAAGAGGGCTGCACCTGCCGTACCAGATCGGCTGTGTCCAGGATTAAACCCACAGTCAGCACTGACCTGGGGGAGAGGAGCATCAAGGCCTAATCCTACAGGTCCTTTGCCATCAACCCCCTCCCCTTTTCCATGACAGGTCTGGCATGTTGACTGAGGCGGGGCCGTGGTGAGAATCAGCTCCTCGGCTCTGGATGGACGTGACGAGCACAGGGCAGCCAGGACGTACCCCAATTTGTCCTGCTTTATCCCACTCTCTCTGCCAGGTGGGAGCCCCAACGAGTTAGAGCACTGGAGGCAAGAGACGCTCTGCTCACACACTACAGTGACACACTGGAGTATAGAGAATACACTCGCAGCACGGTCTTGTATATCTGTTACTTCCCATTTCTGCAAACCCCTGCATATTTTTTTTTTGTTTGTGTGTTAAAGTATCTATACCGCCACATCAACTCAGTTCTGGGAATTTATTCAAAACCTGTTTCCTTTGTTTCATTGCCGCCTGTTTCTGTGATGAGATATCGTGACCCTACGAGAGTAACACCACATCGTGGCGGAGACAAGACGAAGCACAGAGGACTTAATGAGTGCTGCACGGCCAAGCTAAACAGGATAGTTGACCTGTTCCACTTCTGCATGGTGAGTGTGTGTCTCATTCACCTCCATCAACAGCCAGCAGAGCCCTCTCTGTCACTGTGGAATCCTGTTGTTTATGGTCTGTCACCTTGGCAACCAGAGAAACAGAACCACTTGGTGCTGTTGGGAGGGTCTGGTATTTCACAGAGCAGATAGGCAACAGCCGGTGTGGACTAAAGCCACGGCAATGGAACCCTGGCCGAGTTCTTCGAATAGACACAAGGGAGTGACTCCTAAATGGGCCCGACTGCATATCAGAATGTAACCAGGCACGTTCTGCACCCATCCCGTCCTATTATGGGAGCCTCTTCCAAACTCCAAATCCTTTCCGGTGCATGTGGGAGGTGGGGTTGAGGGAGCAGTGTGACAGGGTGTTGGGTGGCCAGTCTGGGGAGGTGTGTCCATGTACCTGAATGTGTGTTTATTTTCATCGTGAAAACAATTAAGAGAAGACGGCAGTATAAATGTCACCGTACATGTGGTATGTATTCCACATCTGACATGAAGTCACATGTCCTTTGGGGCTGGATCAGGACAGGCAGGGAGAATGAGATGATGGACACCAGGTCACGTCCAGGAATAACAGACTTGCCTCTGTGTTTGAGCAGGTTGAACTCCCTGATGTTCTGCTTGTTGACACGGGCCGCCACTCTCCTTGACAACCCCCGGGCTCCGACACGTGCCACCTCGAACACGCCACTACGGGGATGCCCACCGTGCCTGGGCACAACACCGTGTGGAACTGTTAACGTCTTAGTGCACAATGTGTTGACGGGCACACAGCTCACCGAAATCCCAAGTAAATTAGGGTGTTCACATTACAAGGGCTGAATCAGAATAAAAACTACAAGCACTTGGGCCCGTGTGTGTTGGACACATTCAAGTGCTGCTATCAGACATGAGGCACGCGTGATGAGGTATTTAGCATAAGCTGCTTATAGGACCGGAGGAAAGCCTCGAAACTGGCAGAGACCCAAGAGGTATTCTCCAGTCCTTCTATGGTACACTAGTGTTAAAATACAAGCAGTGTTTTGAAGGCCAACATCAACAGTTCAATTTCTATTATTTGCCCTTAATGAAACGGTCTGTTCTTCCTGAAAACATGTTTCTCCAATTAGGGCAAGGCTGTTCTCTGTGAATGCTGTAGCTCTACCCTGACTCTGGTTTGAACGGAGATGGGTGTGTCTGTCCTGCTTACCGGTCGGGGAGGGGCGTGTCTGTCCTGCCTACCGGTCGGGGAGGGGCGTGTCTGTCCTGCCTACCGGTCGGGGAGGGGCGTGTCTGTGTCCTTTCTGTCCCTCTGCAGCAGCTGACCCTCCAGCCGTCTCTGTTCACTCCTCAGCCGCCTCCGCAGGGTGGACAGCCCCCGGATCACGCCCCCTGACCTCTCCTCTGTTAGGAAGGCAGACAGAAACACAGCTGAGTGAGATGTCAGAGAGGTCAGGGCTGTGTGCCACTGTTGCCTGGTTTGGTCTGTCACCTGTGACTCGGAGCTGGTTTCTCCTGGCAGGGACCAGCGGGGACTGGGGTGCTGAGACAGAACGTCCCTGGGAATACACAGGAGAATTTACACCAACTTTCTTATGGCGGTCACCACCCAGGGGTCGGCCAACCACAGTTTACATTAACATAAGACATTTTGCATATGCCCTTATCCAGAGCAACTTACAGTAGCAATTCATCACCAAGGGCATAGTTACAGCGCTTTCACATTTTCAACTGTGGGTTTTGAACCAGTGACCATTCAGTTACTGCTGAAATGCTCTAGCCATGAGGCTACATTACACCTGTGCAAGATATTGTGTAAAACAACGGTATACGGTCTGATATACCACAACTATCAGCCAATTAAACTTCAGGACTCAAACCACCTGGTTTATAATGATTTGGGTATGTTGTAAATGGAACTAGTGCTGATATTGTATTTAATATAAAAGTCTGCACTATTATGCAACATATTTGTACATTCATAGTCAGTTTTGGAGGCTATTTACTGAGATAATTGGTATGAAGCCTGTATAAAAAGTATTTTATATAGACATTATAGTATGACAATTTGATAATTATTTAAAAGCAAAACTTCTAATATCACATACTTTCCTTTTATTTTTATCAAAATGACGACAAATTTTCCCATAATGGAACTAGGAAGGATTACGAAAAAGCCCCATCAGTAATGTACTAGGACCTCCATGGCTAACACTAACGCTCTACACTAATGCTCTACAGGTGAGTTGGCAAGGGGAAGGTTAGGGCTACAGTTCAGGTCACAAAATAACCATTTCTCTCAAGTTGTGCCGGACATGGAGCAAAGGTCTAGGTCATAGCTAGGGTCAGGGTCATGCCCAGGGTCATGGCTAGGGTCAGGGTTAAAGCCACTGTAGGTACATCTAGCCAGTGTAGTGTGACTTACAGACAGGGACATGGAGGAGAATTGACTGGTAGCACTGGGAGGTCTAGGGGTTAGGTGCTTGTCCAATTTGTTCTGCAGGGCTGGAATGAGTGGAGAATTGGCCCTCTGGCTCAGCATTAAGGAGAGAGGACAATGCACGTTCAGTGACTGGATACAACACCAAGTAACTTCTAGAACAAACCAGTGTCTTCTGAACGAGTTCAACACACATCTGCCTTCAGTGCCTGCCTTTCCCTCTCCATCTGTTTTCTCAGACTCTCACTCCCCCGCTCTTCCTCCTCCCTTCTCTTCCTGTCTGCTTCCCTTCGGCGCTCCTCAGCCTGGCGAATCAGCTCTTCATTCTTGGTAATTTGCTAGAGGGAAAAGACAGGAGTCTCGTTTCAACACTGACAACAAATCCTTCAACCAGTCGTTGTGTTGATGTGTAGTCTAAAATGAGCCAAATTCTCACCTCAACCTCTTTTCGTCTCTTCCTGTCCTGCTCCTCCTCAAACTCCTTCTGTATACGAACCCTCTGTTCAGCCACCCTTTTCTCCTCCCTCTCCTCCTCCATCCTTTTACGGTCCCTCTCCTCTGCCTCCCTCCTCCTCTTGTCATCGATCTGTACACCACAAGACAGCAGCGTTCATCCCTTCGCCTGCGGTTTGGCAGGGTTTCTTTGGGACAACACAGACCCTTTCTGTGGGTGGTGTTTGTAAGTGTTTGTAGTATCCACAGATCAATGGGGGGGGGGGGGTTCGTCAGGTGGGGTGCTGTAGGGTCACTACCTGCTGCTTCAGGAAGTCTTTGTAGGTGCCCTGATCCTGGA
>JACXGI010000767.1:43262-65279 GCA_016801175.1 Esox masquinongy | reverse complement strand
TAACAGTGTGACTCTGGGAAATACAAATTAATTGAAAACTAAAACAACAACACTTTACACCAGATTTCGGTTTAGGGGACAGAATAACCCATTTTAATAGACACAGTCCTGTAATGCTGGGTCTAAAAGATGTGGACAAAACAGGACTGCCTACCTTTCTTCCCTGGGCATTAAATTCCTGCAAGTTTTGTGGAGAACTAAGACACTATTTCAATATGTACTATTGTCTACGTATACATTTTACTCATCATGGAGTATTGCTAAAGAACAGTATTATACATAATTATGTTCTAAACAACAATTTAGCAAACCTGAGCCACAAATCGTCTGTACTCAGAACGAAGCTCTTCCTGGAGTTTTTGCTTCTTCTGTTCATATTCTGCTCCCAACTGCAAACTTAGTCCAGAGCTTCCATCTAGAAAAAAAACACCAAACTTGGATCATTAGCAACTACCGCACTTATAGAGACACACAACAAATCTTCTGCGGCAATTCATGATGGTGGTGGTGAACCTAGCAACATAGGATACTGTTTACCTTTGCCAAGAGTTTGAAGCCTTCTCGGAGTTGATGTCCAGTCAAATGGTGCAGCATTTTCTTTTACAGGGTTCACACGGCTTGTCTTTGTCTGTTGGCAGTGAGAAAATAAATGTAATTGACAACCTCTCAAGCAAGCATAAACATTCCGTTACAAATACACACCTTGATTGTCTTGTAAGGTAGATCCTCCTCTTCCAAATATGCACTCTCTTGAGACGGTTCTTTCTCATCTTCCAAGAAATTGTCCAAGTTACCCATTTCTTCATTAAATACAAATACATGCAGGACTTCAGTCAATCAAAATGCTTAAACAGTAACAGCTGAACAGTCTGACAACAGAAATGAGAGAAATTAAAGATCTGAAAGAAACGGTAGCGTCCATCTTTCCGTTGTTAAGCAACCGCAATACACAAAGCCTGCGGAATATCAGGAGCTAGCTAACTTTAATAAACTCGCTAGCAACAATCCTTGCTAATACGTTAGTAAGTTGTTCTAAAGCTTTTAAAATGAATCAATCAATTTAGAAAAATATTAGCAAACCAAAACTAATACGGTGTCTTACCCAATGAATAGTCTAGGTCGCAAACAAACCAAAAATGATGCGCGCACGTTTGAATGACACTGCCGATTTGTGAGATTGGAAAAACTAATAACAAATATATTGTTAATAAATTAAGTATAAACAAATGTGTTTCTCAGCTTTAGCAATAAAATTATTAGTCTTTAAATATTAAATTCAATGTAATAATTAGTTTTTTCTAAATAAAATATAAAAAGTGAAAAGCTGCATTTCCCACACTCCCCAGTAGATGTCAATATTTCAATTTATATCACGTCAGCGGTGTTGTTTGGACTAAACCATTACGTGTTTTTCAAGAGCTGTTCAATAATACAAGCATGAATTAATTTCTTAAGGACCATGAATTTATGGGATAATTTCATAATTTTTAATGTACTTTGAACTACTAAAACTAGGTCATCTTTTATTTAAAATTGCAAAACAAGTGTTTGACCCAGTCGTACCTTCCTAGCTTGGTACTGTCCAGTGTCATGGCTCCCTGTGTGAGTGGATGAGCCAGAAGGGTCCCATTTTGGTATTATGGTCGTATTTGAGATTTTAAAAGCGTTCAACGTTTGATAGCTGACACGCTATCTCTTTCTTGTTCTTTCTTGTATTACTTTATATTTTAGGGGGGTAGTGTGTTACTAGTTTGTCAACATGGCCGGGAGTAGCATGGCACAGAAAACATGGGAGCTACAAAACAGTATGCAGGAAGTTCAGAGCATAGATGAAATCTATAAGTATGACAAAAAACAACAACAGGAAATCCTTGCTGCAAAGCCATGGACTAAGGAGTAAGTATATATTTTACAAGTGATAGATTGTCAGTAGTTTTTCTTAACAAATATTTACCTTGACCAGCTAAAACGAGCTCGCTAACTCGCTAGCACGTCATTGGTAACAATGGGAGTTTTCCCTGCATTGCAAGCTGCTGTAGCTTGTTAGCTGCTAGTGCTAACTCGTTAGCCAAACTTTCAGAAACGAACTGCACGTAATTCCTTTTCGTAATTTTGATTTATGTCCCGTAGTCATCATTACTTCAAGTACTGCAAGATCTCTGCGCTGGCACTTCTGAAGATGGTAATGCACGCCAGGTCAGGGGGGAACCTCGAGGTGATGGGACTGATGCTGGGGAAAGTGGATGGGGAGACTATGAACATCATGGACAGCTTTGCCTTACCGGTGGAGGGCACAGAGACCCGGGTCAACGCCCAGGCTGCGGCTTATGAATACATGGCTGCTTACATTGAGAATGCCAAACAGGTAATGTGACAGACTGCTACAATGCCTGGCCGCGTTAGCATGTTTTGGCCCTCAGTTATGCAGAAAGGGATGGATCAAAACCCTAACCCCTTCCATTGTTTAACCCAATTGCTTCATATTGGTCACCATGTTGAAATTATGTCTTCATTGACTTGATACTGGCACTTTGTCATTGTGAACTGACAGGTTGGTCGACTGGAGAACGCCATTGGCTGGTACCACAGTCACCCAGGTTACGGGTGCTGGTTATCAGGTATTGATGTCAGCACCCAGATGCTCAATCAGCAGTTTCAGGAGCCCTTTGTGGCGGTGGTGGTGAGTACAATGAAATATCAACTGATTGTCCCAACTTTATCCCATAGTTCAATAGTTTAATTTACACCCCCCCCCCCCAATACCCATGTTCAAATTTCCATTTGCCTTTTATTCAACTTTTTACAGCAGTTTGGTTTTGGTTTTGAATGTGCGGGTACAGTGTCGCCCGTGAGTAACTGAGAGTGTTGCAATCAGGATTCTGCATCCCTGTAGTCATTGTTGATGTATGGCAGTGGTCTACCAGGGGGCTCGGGCAAATATTTGTCTTTTGTAACAGTAGATGCTATTTACACTTGATTGGTTTCGCAGGGCTGAAGTGCCAAGGGCATAGAATAATTAAGTGTGCACTTTGACTACACTGGCAGCAGCCGTTAAGAAAAAAAAAACATCACTCCTGGTGGCCGGGTTGGGATGGTCTCCAGAGACTGTCTGACCTCTGAATGGGTTTTCCTGTTCTACTGTATCTTTCTTCCTCTCAGATCGACCCCACTCGTACCATATCTGCAGGGAAAGTCAATCTTGGCGCGTTCAGAACATATCCCAAGGTAAGGAGTAACATTTATTTATTGCATTGCTTACACAAGTTAGGCACACAATTATTGCAAATGCGGCATATTGTTTGTCACTGAATTTTAAACACATTTGATATATTAATTTGTGTAACGTGGAGTATTTATGGTCATGGTTTTTTTTGTATCTATAATCGCTACTGTTATGATTGACCATCAATCTGGTGTTAATAACGTTCTACTGTATTTGCGAAATGGGTTTCTTAGTGGTTAATTATATGTTAGCCGCCTCTCTATTAGACTGTAACAGTATGTGTTTTTCAGAAATCCTGAGTCAACGTATGTCTGTGTTGTTTTCAGGGTTACAAACCTCCAGATGAGGGACCTTCTGAGTATCAGACCATTCCCCTGAACAAGATTGAAGACTTTGGCGTGCACTGCAAACAGTGAGTCTCCGTCTTGGTCATATTTCCGTATGTTTTTGGCAAACACAATCTTGAGCATCGTGTCTTGCCAATTGCCTAGGTAACCACGTGTGTCTTATAACCTGAGTTCAAGCCGTTGTTCCACACTTGTAATAGGCTAATAACTCATTAATGCCCTCATGAATAAAGTTAAAAAATTTTTTTGTGAATTTGCGTTTTTTGAATGAGTGCCGTTGGGTTTTGTTTGTTTAGGTATTATGCCTTGGAGGTTACGTATTTCAAGTCTTCCCTTGACCGAAAATTACTGGAGCTCCTCTGGAATAAATACTGGGTGAATACTCTGAGCTCTTCAAGTCTTTTGACGGTAAGTGCTGAATATAACTCCAAATCAAGCAATGTTTAATTACTGCAATGAATTAGATTTGTAACAGTTCTATCCCAAATGAAGTAGTGGCCAACGTAGATGCTGTGGAGATCCTGCATATTAGTCCCTGTGTTTATTTAGATTGTTACTAATAGGCCATTCATAAAACCGTTCTGGAAAATATTATAAGTAGCTTGAACAAATCAGAGGTAATTAATAAGACTCAGGCCACCGCGTCAACCGTTAAACAAAGGATCCATGCGTTGGAGATGTGGTGACACAGACACGGCTGAGGTTCACCGCGGATCATCTCCCTTGTCGCCGAGACGTTGTAGAGATTGAAAGCCCCTAGTGAATTTCCATTGTGGATGCCGTCGTCGCTTTGCCCAAGCCTGGCTAAACAGTCTCTAAAGGCAGCTGACTATCCAAACAGTGCACTCTAGGCACCCCGGATGAAGATGGATTGACTAGTTGTCAGGAATCTGCTGCTCCTTTGGCGAAGATCTTTGTCAGTATCTTTACTGTCACCACAGTCTGGGGCCCTGTGTCATTGTCTCTTAATTACCTGCTCCATGGAGTCTACGGCCTCACCTTTGGCAAACTGTTCCACCGAACCCATTTTACACTGACTTTACAAGCAATTTTGACCTTTAACATATTTGTCAGTCTTGTATTTAATTGATTGTCATAGCATGATGTTTAAGAAAATAGTTACTTTACACAAACATTCTTCCTGGTAAAGGTTTGTGTGTGCGCGTGGCTGAGTGCGCGTGGCTGAGTGCGCGTGGCTGAGTGCGCGTGGCTGAGTGCGCGTGGCTGTGTGCACGTGCACGTGGCTGTGTGTGTGTGTGCATGGCTTTGTGTTTGTGCATTGTACTTAGTACCAGAATTTGGGACATTTTATCCTGTCATCACTTTTTGAAAGGCTTTTTTTGGCTTACAGGTTAGGGTTTGGTTTAGGATTCTGGATTTAGGTTTAGGATGTTTACCATACAAACGTGTGCCTTTGGTTTTCCAGAATTCAGAATACACCACTGGCCAGGTTTTTGACCTGTCTGAAAAGCTGGAGCAATCTGAGGCCCAGCTGGGCAGAGGAAGCTTCATGCTGGGCCTGGACACACACGACAGGAAGTCAGAGGACAAACTGGCTAAAGCTACACGAGACAGGTACGGCAACGCTCCTCCACTTTGGCTACCGTTTCGTAATCCACCTTGTTAACATCTTGTTATTGGGCTTTTACTTGTAGTAATTGATTTCGAATCCAGACCTGGAGGTTATGTAGTGATTGATTAATAGCATGGATCTTTAACATTTACCACTGTCAATTCATTTTTGACATACTGTCATCTCTCTCTTTGTTTTGTTACTTTGTGGAAATATTGACTGAGTGGATTGGATTGCTGATAAAGCCATATTTGCTGTTACTTTGTAAGATTTTTGCAGATATTATTGACAACCATAAAATAATTTTACGTGCTGTAAATCCCCACAGAAGTTAAATGTACAACTGATAAAAAATCTATTATTCATTAAATCTAACATTCACATTCAGCAGACCTATCTGTGATTAGGCTAAAATCAAACTGTCTATATTTGCACAATTAAAAAAGGCTCAGCTTAATATGCACAGTTATACAGACTGAGCATGAGATAAGCACTCATGCTTATAAGCACTCATTATGACACCCTAGCGGGGGTCGCTTTTTTGATCTTGATAATACCATGTATTTTAGTAAACATTTAATAAATATGCGATTTTATTTGCCTCTCAAGTGTCGATCACTTTTAAGTGTCGGTGTCCCCGGGAATCAAGCCCGCAATCCTGGCATAACAATTCAATATGTGACGCATGGAAATCTGACAAAGTATTCGATACATCTCTTTTAAATGTGGAACATTGCTTGAGTTGTCAACCAAATATAATGAATTATTTCAGTAAATCCCCCAAAGGTAAGGTGGTGTTACAAACTAATGTAACAGTATTTATTCAACCATAAATACCGTGGAGCAACATCCATTGCTATGTAAAGGCTACTGTCTCTATTCACGTCTGTCATGTCATTGTAGAAAGCATGCATGTTCAAGATAGACTTGAGTCTTTTGCGTACTATTGAGATCTTCCCCATTACTGTAATTATCTGTGCAGACTCAAACCGCATTGATCACCTGCACAATGTACTTATAATAGCATCTCTAAAAACCCTCGTAATGTAGTTGTTCATTGAGATGAAACACTGTGATAAAGCATTAAGTTGCACTATTAATAAAAAAAAAACATCTGACATTGAATTCCTGTTTGAACTTTGTTGTGCTTTTTATATAATTGATAATGCAGTTATAACATTGGCAATTCAACGAACGTCTGGATATGTTTTTGAGTGGATTAATTAAAGTGTCAACCAAATGTTACCCAAATATCGAATTGTCACAGTGTTAATGTCATGGCAAAGTAGAGTACAAACTACACAATATTTGATTGGCATTTTCCTCCCAACGCTGTGTTTCCTTCACAGCTGTATTGGAGATGAAAAGCAGTGCATAGTGTTGGTGAGGTAGTTTTATTGGGCACCTTTTCATGTACCCAATGAAAATCTACAATTGTCTGTGTTTCCATAGCATTGTCAACTTTATACAGTGCTGCATGATGAGATTGTAATGGATTACAGCAATATCACCCGACATCAATTGTCTGGCACCATAGCACTTAAAGCTATAGTGCCAGACTCCTAACCATTTTTGGAAAGGAAAGTCAAGTTCATACCTGTGAACTTTCACCACCCTGTAAAGTTCATCATGGCTTCTTTCATCTGTGACCTAATGTATTAGTGCTCTCCAGGGTCACAGTAGAAGGAGAACAGATCATGATCATTGCGTGACTCGAAGTTCACTGTGATAGAATGGTTATTCAATCACTATTCGCGCTTATTTCACTGCCATTTCTCACAGAATGTGTGTTAGGCACCCAAAGATCACACCTTGCTGAAAGATCACATTTTCTTTTTGTTATAACTAACATTTTACCAGTGTGTTCTATTACCTGTCATTATCTTTTTAAATGCATTACACGCAAGAACGTGGGGGAGTTGTAGTCAGTATCTGTAATTGTTACAAACAACCAAAAAAACATTTTCAAATAAAACTGAAATTAGTAAATATAAATTGTATGTAGACTTGAGTGTAGCATATAACTTAAGCCTGTATTATTTAATCTTATTTATATTCCGTGATGGTCATGTCTAATATTTTGTCTGAATATATTTAATGTTGTGCAATCTTGATTTATTGTTTTTTAACATTAATATAGAGTTGCATTTAAATTAGTCTAAATATGTGCAGACTGTTATGAACAAATAAATTTAGGAGCTGATCGGTTGTCAGTATTGTGGAATCATTCAAATGGGGTACGACTTAATTCATTCGGTCCTGTCGACACAAGGTAAAAACAATGTACTCGGCAAACTCTGTCTTTTTGTATGAGGGTTTTGAGGAAAGCATGCTACGTCTTCTGCCACTGCAGGAAAGATTCATTATTAAAACACTCGTAAACCCAAGTTCCTTCAGGATCATGAGGCTGAGCCCAACACGACTCGCCCCTGGGTATTCCGACTTGCCCGTGTGAGGGGGCCAAATCAGGTCCGCTTATTTATACAATGGTTGTGATTTCTCCAGTGATTCTCACGAGTGCAACACCTATCTGTTTATTATTTGACAGGCTACTGATGTATGTCGTTCGTGGCACTTCACCTTCAGACACAAATGTAACATTTGTTTTTATGTTTTTTTCTCTCTGGCCGTTCTAGCTGCAAGACAACCATTGAGGCCATCCATGGTCTGATGTCTCAAGTCATTAAGGATAAACTCTTCAATCAAATCAACACGTCTGCCAACTAAGCACGAAACGGCCCAAGCGGAGTTTACCCCTCGTGTGTCTAACAGTGTATGTTTAGCATTTAGATATCTGGTTTTCAAGATGATCTGTTTATTTGTTTCGAGCTCAACTTATGTTCACATAAGCTCATAAATAAATAGTGCTGGTGTGTATACATTAGTTTGTTTTCTTCCTTTGATGTAAGGTAACATCTCATTGAACACTTTTTGATATAGGTGAACCATATCAGGGTTTTAACTGAATTACTTCCAACTTTAGTTAATGTATTTTTCTCTTTTTTGAATGCTTGCAGACTTTTAAAGGGCACCCTCCATTAGGTTATATATGACATGGTGCTGTGACATTTTAATGTCTCTGGGCTGTTTTGGACTGGCAAGAGTATGAAACGATACACACTGCACTACAATACACACATGCACCCATGCTGCACAACTCAACAGTTTAACAAAGACCATGGTTACATATTTCTCCAGAACAAAACCGAAGGAGCAGTCAGCCAGTCATCTCAACGCTGGCCAGTCAAAGCATTACATAATGGAACAACAAACTCAAGCCTCTGCGTCGGCTCAAACGTAAACACCCGCTGGCATGGTCGAGACGTCTCCGCAGAGCAGCCCTCAGCGCAGGTTGTCTCCGTGGTACACAATCCTTCAGGGTTGCGGAGTCGTCAGGCGGCGATGATGCAGCACAGAAACGGGAGCCGCGCACACTGGAGTCCATTCAAGCAACCCGTCTGCTCTTCATCGAGGCAGACACTCGCGGAGTCTGCCTTTCCTTACAGACGGCAGCCCTGGCACCGTGTCACGTCGTAATTCTTTTTTCTCAGTATTGTAATGGTGAAATGTATATTTTTGATGCGGCATTGCTGGGGCGTAGACCCGCATCTGGGGCGTTTTGAACAGGCCTGCGGTTTCTCTTGTACACGAGCTTTGGCACCAATTATTGTAATGATTTTATTTTTTACATTCTTTTGACGTTATTATAATGGGTGAAGTGTGTATCCTAATGAGGTGTTTTAGAAAAAGGAAACTTACTGAATTATGTTTAATACAATTTTTGAATTTACAACAGTGAACCATTGGGTTTCCCTCATGGTCTATTGAATGCACTGTAGCTAGTGGTTTTGCCAAACGTAAGTGCATTACAGCACTGTAACTTAAAGCTAAATTCTGTTATGGCTAGATGCTGAACAAGTTTGTGGAATGTGCTTTCTTGGTAATGCTTTTGCATAATGCGAAGTTTATAAATTAACATTTAAATATCATCAGACCAGTGTTTTGCATTGGACTCGTGTCAATATGTAACTATGATCATCACCAGATGAACATTTTATATGGCTCACTAAGCTTGGAAACAAGGAAATGTGAATTGTAATGAAGGCCAACTGACAGCTAAACATTCAATAGTATTATCATTTACTGAATTAACATTTTAATTAGGCATACACTCAGTCTGTTTTCTATTATCCAAAAAGTCTAGAAAACAGTGGAATTTCACCTCATCTGATGAGTTCCTCGAAAATATATTGGAATACTGAAAACAGGGGTAATCCACTCTAACCTTAACCGTAGTTCTGAGGGCAAAGAATCGATAAGACTTATGAACAGCTATTTATTGCAAGGCATACTAATTACACCGCAGACGTCCAAGGATATTGTGTTTACTTTGGATGTCAGAATATGCTTCAGCCGGCATGGTCTAGTATAGTGTAGTTAAGGGGGTTGGAACTCAGTCATTGCCCCAGAGGGAAGCTATGTGGGGGGAAAGAGGGACCCATAGTGCTACATTTCCTCCCTGCCAAGGGCTCTGAATGCATAAGTGGAGGCAAGTCACTCAATGAGCTGCAGGAAGCCCAGGCCCTGACATTATATAACAACACACGGGTCACTGCTGAGTCTCGCCCGAGCCAATCGAACCGTGACCCCCAGCCTGCCCGGTGCGTTACAATGAGGACTGAGCCGAATTATTACTGGGCGCAATGTGATCTTGGCTGGAGAGATGGGGAGAAGTGGGTCCGCGCTCAGCCCTGAAAGTTGGGGAAACCGATAAACATGGTGTCAGGTTACGTCATGTACAAGTCTGTGTGGCAATAGTCTGTCTGAGATTTTCCGCACACTTTGATCTTTATTTAACCTTTGACCTCATTGAAAACAATCCTGGATCATGGGTATTTGGCCACTGGTAAGGCAATGGTGTTTATATTTCCATGATCTGCAATACCACACAAGTAGCCTATCATTAGAATGGTCCATAAAGGACCACATGATTTATGGTGTTTAAATTGAATAGTTTTCAGACTATTTCAAAAGAAACTAATAGTGCTGACAGGTATGGAGTTTTTTTTTCTGGCTTTCTCTACATTTACCCAATAGCCTATTTTTCTTTTTAACTGTGGATGTGAAAGAGAAATAAAACGTGAAAAGTAAACATAATCATGCACATTTCTGTAGACAAATGACAAACTCATTGTAATTTTACATACATTTAGAAAAGGTGTATTGTAATAATTTAACAATTGATTAAATAAGGTATGCTTTCATTACATTGCATTATGGTTTGCCAAAGAAATGAACAATCTAAAGGAAATGTTTTGTTTTCTTACCTGAATGCTGACTGAAGCAATAATCCAATGCACTGAACAGCCAATTAATTTCTGCCAAAGCCATGTAATTCATCTACCACTTCCTTTGTGAATTCTTATGTTTGTTCTAGATCCAGTTACTTTTGGGTCTACAGAAATGTACTTGAAATACTCCTGGAATTAAATGTACTGAAATTAATTCACATCCTGAAGTTTTGGGGAAAATAAATGTCAGATTAATAACATTATTAGATCATTTTTGTAAGCTGCCATGTTAAAAATATTTGTTCTTGTTTTTAAACGTAACAATAATACAATGATTAAATGAAATAATACAATCATTAATTGTAACTAATTACGTAATGACCAGAAAATCTATTCATTTTTTTCTGACTGCCGAGTGCATCACAACCTTAGTCAGATAACTAAAACTTGACAAGTTCATAGATGTTAGAATATAATTCAGTGATATACTATTCCAATGCATCATAGAGGAAAGAAACATTTCAGTAGCATTAACATTATACACTCACCAGCCACTTAATGAGCTGCACCTATCTAGAAAAGGGTCGGACACCCTTTAGCTCCCATCCGCTTTAAGGTTTGACTCGTGCGTTCAAAGTTGCCGTTTTGCACACCACTGTTCTAAAAGCGGTCATTTGAGTATTTGTGGCCTTTGTGTCGGCTTGAACGAGTCTGGCTATTCTTTTCTGACCTCTCATCAACAAGAGTTTTTTTCCAACAGAACTGCTGTTCACCGGATGGTTATTGTTTATCACACCATTCCAATCTCTAAACCCGAGAGAATGTAGTGCCTAAAAATCCCAGGTCAGCTGTTTCTGAGATGCAGCAACCACCAGGTCTGGCAAAGTCATAGCACACGATGAATTCGCTTTACGATAACGCAACTTCTTCATTCAAATGAACCTCCTGACCAACAAATCTCTCGCACCTAGTTTAGTGGCGGGGGAGTACATAATAAAGTGTCCAGTGTATGTGTCTTTGTTCGCGCCGGCGTGTGTGTGTGTGTGTGTGTGTGTGTGTGTGTGTGTATTGCATAGTAAAGGATGACTCCGCCAAATATGTAACTGCAGTGAATGTGCATTTTGCCCAGCTTTGCGTGTTATCCCCATGGCAACCATTCTCGTCCCGGAAATCAACAAACGAGTGTGAACGTGCACCTTACTCCGCATATTGAGTGTATTTTCTAATTAAATTATACTACAGAGGTAGGTTTGTTTGTATTTTGCGAAAGTATAAAACGTATATTTTGCTGATTAGCGCTGGTAGCTTTGTGTGCAATGTTAGCAAGTCTGCATTATTAGCTTGATGTTAGTAGTTCGTGGCCCAAGCAAGTGGTCTTATTTGCGTTAATAGGCTAGCCTGTACTAGCAAGGATATTTGCTTGTACTAGCAAGGATAATTGAGTGTATGTATTTGGCTTTCTGTCTATTTCTAGTGCATGTCAGTTTTGAACATGATTAACTGCTGTGCGTCCAGTCTCTAGGGCTCAGCTGATCTTGGTGATGCCCCCAGTGGAGATCTCATCTCAATCGATCAGACGGAGGCTCTTCGTGTCAACTCGGCCTCCCTCAGTGCCATGAGATCAAGGGTAGAAAAGACCTGCTGTCACACTCTCATCTCTGTGTGTGTGTGTTTTTCTCACAGCAAAAGTGTGTCCATACCCCAGTAACTGCACAGAAGTGGAAAAGGAATGACGTCTTGCCCATGACAGCCAGAGGATTTTGAATGGTGAGCATCTATAGCTTCTTGATGTCTTCATTGAAAGAGAAATTCACATTTAGATCTAGTCTCAGGGTCAAACTAATAAACAACCTCGTGGGATGTTCAGCTTGCTTGGGGAATAGATACCACAAATGTAGTCATCCTATATTTCGCCCCTATTGACTGAAATAGTATGAGTCATAATCCACATACAACCTAGCGGGAAAACTTGAAAGTGGCTCTTTGCATAATTACATCATTAATTTCTTCCATAGGGGATTTTTAGATCCAACTCAAATAAGGTCTGTGTTTCATCTAGGCTTACACCACCTCTGTGTTTTGATAACTGTGCATTTCTATAGGACAAGGTGCTACATCTCTCCACCGTGTCCTGACGAGATTTATACGGTTATCAAAACACCAAGCCGGGATTAGCCTAAACAAAGCCTGAATCTAAAGTCCCTTGTCTGATAAATAATAATATGAAAAGAGCTGCTTTCAGGTTTGGCCACTAGGTTTTGTGGGGATTATGACGCATCAACGATTTCTCTTTATCACCCTTTCTTTGTGGAGTGAAGTTATAATAATGGTCAGCTAGCCTAATTATTTGTCATGGTGTTCTGACTTACTAATGCATTTAGCTTATTATTCTAATGCACATTCAGTTAAATGTACTTCTAGTTATATTGCACTTCAATGATATTCTGAAATCCTAGATATTTCAATTACAGATTTTTTACTAGGTTATATAGAATCTGTGTCACTTTGAATTATGGTGATTTTTTTTTACTTCTTACATTGAAAACGTTCTAACCATATACTTGCAATATATGTACACATCCACTTCTGTAAACCTAATTTGCTTTTTGACACGTGAGTGACGAAGGCAGGGGAAGCACCATGTCTTTTTATATAAGCACATATTTGTCTGCCTTGCCTCAATTTCAATAACCGTTGAAGTTTTCAAGAGGCAAGAGGAGAGAGTAGGGAGGTGGGAATTTCTTTCTGAGCAAACCCCTTCCTTATATTTCCCCACTCGCAACAGGCTTTGGACTGGAGAGTCAAACATCGGGACATGTCCCGCCCCGAAATACGCCCTGTCAAGCCATTCTCTTACTTTTTACACTGCTCACTCAATCAGGAATTAATTCACGTGTTGCCGGCCTTCACACTTTAACCGATCTAGAAGACAATTGGTGTGATTGATGTGCAGGCTAATGTTGCTGGTACCATTGACCCCAGGGGATTTCATACATGTGCTGTTAGCTCCTTTGTAAATCAACGTATATAGTTGCTTTATTTCTTATAATAATTTGTGCTTTTATGATACATTTGTGCCATCAGTAGGATTATTGACATGATGTAAGCATCAGTGACATATTTTAGGTAAATTTAAATGTTCTTTAAAGGAGATGGTAAAATATAAGGTCATCAGACCTTTGAAGAGTAAGTCCTTTCCCAATTTCAACTTTTGCCCCACTGCATTTAGGGAAAAGTTGTCAGTAGTGGAATGGTCAATCATATTCACTTTGGAGGTGGGAAACATGTATTTTGTTCCACAGGCTGGGATAAGTCTCATTTGTTATATGGTCTATCTCTCAGTTGAAAATGACTCTGCTTAAAGGAATCGTTTGCAGCTCACCCCATGCAGAGGCTAGTACAATGTTGCTGTTTGGAGATTGTCTTAATTAGATTCAAACCCTCTAAGGATGTTGTTTGTAAGAAGGTCCAGCGACACATTCAGCTAGATTTTAAAGCTACCCCGGAGTCTTCTGAAAGACAGCGACTTCCTGGTTGTGTGTGTGTGTGGCACTCTGCTGAGCTCAGATGTGCCTCAGCTTGGCTCAGTTTCCCCCGGCTGCTGCTGTGTATGTGCAGCAATCACTCCGCTAGGCTATGTAACTTGCTTGCTATACCTGTTCCAACTCCCAGCTCTCAACAGGCTTTTATAGGGAGGCCTGCAGCCGCACCACCCAGCTCGTTCAGAAGGGCGTACACCCCTTAGTTGACATAAGACTGGAGCACCTCTGCAAGGTGTCCCTACATCACATTTTAAATTACAGCTGTGAACTGTTAGAAGCTACAAAAAGAGAGCTGGGTTTACTAGTCAGTCCAAAATATGTTTTTCAAAATGAGGACCAGAATTGACGGTTTCCTGTGGAAAATGTTATTTTAGTGATAATTGATGTCATAAGGATTTACTAAAGTGACATGATGAATAATTTTGCCCAGAATATTTGAGACAGTATACTAGGAAAGAAATAGGTATTTAAAAGCCCTTCTCATGGCATTAATATAGGGTGAGGATTGTGAAAATAGGATAATATAGGGTGGATTGTGAAAATAGCATAATTAGCAAAATGAAAATCATTGCATATGTCTTACATTCATAATACTCAAATAGTGTCACGTTTATACACTACTCCTTATACAAAATATGAAATTCTTTTGTTGATATCTCTAAATCCCCAAAACATGTCCCTACACCTCTTTCATCACCAGTGGGACATGCTTTTTTTGCTTTCCGCAGTAGCTTTTACAATATAGATGGATGCAGTATAAAGGACTTAAATTTAATTTTTTAAATTCTTTTTTTCTCCTTAGTTTTAAGTATTTTTATGGGTACGAAATTGAAATCTCATCCGTTATTCAAAACTAACCCACATTTTCTTTTACTGTACAGCAAAATTCTTTTTTGACAGTACTCTTCACAGCTCGCTTATATGCTTCCCTTTTTCAGTCCTTTCTGGTGGTTTTGTGAACGCATGGCTGAAGCTGAAAAGGATCCACTCTGACGTGCCATCATGGTCCGCCTCACCACGGATCTGATTGCCAAATCCTGCAACCATTTCAAACACAAGAGAAGCTCCTTCCCACAATATCTCAAGAAACTCACTCACCTGAACTTCTCCAATAAAAATATAGAAGACATTGTCAGTATAAAATTTCAAAACATACTGCATTCACCAAAGTTTTGGCAGGGTATGTAGGTTTGTTTTTGTGCTTCTCTGTTTCATCTTCAAATTATAGGCATGTTTTCTCTCCCTCTGTGTGTACTTTTGTGTCGCAGGACGATCTCTCCATGTGCCGAAACCTCACCGTCCTCTACCTGTATGACAACAACATCACCCAGATCTGCAACCTGGGCTTTGCCTCCAACCTCACCCACCTGTACATGCAGAACAATAACATCAGTCACATAGAGAACCTCTGTGGCCTGAAGAAGCTCTCTAAACTGTGAGGAGGAGTTGTTCCACCGTGTTTCCAGGTTAAATGTGTGCCGTCTGTGTTACAGATGAATGAACGTGACCAGAGTGCATCTTTAAGTGGTGTGCGTGTGTGTGTGTGTGTATATGTGTGTGTGTGTGTATACGTGTGTGTGTGTATACGTGTGTGTTGCATCAGTTACCTAGGGGGAAACAGCATCACTGTGTTGGAGGGGTTAGAGGAGTTGGTAGAGCTGGAGGAGCTCCACTTGGAAGGCCAAAGACTACCCTGCGGAGAGAAGCTGCTCTTTGACCCTAGGACTCTCCTCTCCCTCGCAGTAAGACCAAAAAACACACCAACTACCTCACCAGTCGTATGCTATAGTAACAGAACCCACAATTGACAACTGGCATGAGGGAACTAGTGGACCAAGATTCAACCATTGATCTTAGCTTGCTCTGTATCAGTGGAGTTATCATTTCTACCTATGAGCAACCATCCCCATGAAAGCAATGTTGTGCTGGTTTTGATGATGTCAATGAGAGCTCTGTGGCAGTTCCTGGTCTGACAGATCAACCAGAGCTGTTTGCTTCTCAGGCCCACAGGTAAACGAGCAGCAAATCTCTCACTCTTGTTTATTTTGATAATTAAAGAAATTGCCGTGCAAATACTCCAGTTTTTTATCAATGCCTCCAGTTAAAGGAACTGAAACTAAGATATATGAACAGTAAATATCAAATGTGAACAGCAGTATTTTATATAACCATAATAGAATCAACTCATTTTATTAAACTGTTTTATATACAAAATGTTAAATCATTAGTCAAAGGTTGCAACATTGCATTCACAAAGTACATTATATTGTCTTTGCAGGAATGTTTGACTGTCTTAAATATCAACAAGAACAACATAGATGAAATCAGAGACCTTGCCGTTCTAAAGAAACTTACACATTTCTTTGCTGCAGAAAACCAACTGCAGGACATGCAGGTATGAGCTTCTAAAGTTTCCTCATGAAACAGTGCTACTGATAATACCAGTCATCGCTTTCTCTTCTTTCTTTTCTTAACATGGCTAAAGCGAAGACTGTGAGCTAAACAGCGCGATTGAAAAAAGACCCCGCATATTTAAATCAACAAGCTCACTACAAGCTGATCAGGTCGACATAGCAGCGCTGCTCTTTGTAAGTGATGCGTGAGATGATGTGGAGAGCAGGGTGCTAAAGAACTAAATGCTCCAAATCCTGCCAGAGGTTCCCAGTCTTGGCGACTTGCACAGGGTCAGAATTATTCAACAAATCAGCGGCCTAGTCCCCCGGGACATCCCTCGCTGACAGCTTTAAACAAGTGCAAGTTTCTCTCCTTCCTTAGGAGGCTGATTTTTCCTATTTCCCTGGGAGTCCATCATTTGATACCTCCTCCTCCATAGCATTACCACTGATCTGGCTGGTAGATTCATTTGAAGCAGAGATATGGTTTCTGCCTGCTGTGTTGACCTTGAAAAACGACCTGCCGTGCGTTTGTGAGACCCTACTTCTGAGGGAAAGCCTTTTTGCCTCTGTGGATTTAGAAGCTGGATGGTTGAATTATTTTAAAAGTCTGTCTCTTCATCCAAAACATAAATTTGACTCAGCATTGAAAGCACGCCATTAGCATCGTAACATCGACACTACTCAACCTAAATGATACTCCACTGAGCGAGCAGCATGTGCAGGTAATTGCTGTACATGTGTCAAGAAGGAGCTCTCATGTTCTCGTATTTAGTGGATATGTCCTTTAATTTATACAACCCTGCTGCCACTATTGATCCTGCAAAGACAGCACCGTGAAGGTTTAGTCCCTCCTTCAACCCAGTGTGGTCACAATTCAGAGGAAGCACTATGGATTTTTAAAATAGATTATGACAGGCAGTCAGCCGGGTGACAAATGGGCTGGTATATACCGAAGCCGCTAGCACAGCGCAGGGCCAAGTGGACAAGAGAGGACGGCGGAATCAAATCACTGATCAGATACAGGTTCATAACTAGCCCATCATTAAGTCCAGTGAGAAACCAGGGTCCTGCGGCCCAGCCAAACCCACTGCTCATCCAGCCCAGTCTGCTCCGGTCTCCGCGCCCCCCGCACGGGGGGGGGGCAATTTGGCACTGGGCCGCTCCTCGCTAAGGCCCTTGTGAGTGACGGCTCTGACACGATCATTTATCAAAGCCTGGGAGCGCACCGCGCTGAGGGGACCCCTCCGAACTGATTGCGGCGTGGACTGGAAAAGTGGAAGCGCTTTGGCCGAGACAGGAAGGCAATGAACAATCAGAGCGTGTCCAGAGAGTATTCATATTTCCAGGCTTGGATTAATGTGCCTTTAGGTAAACATGGAGAGCAGGGGAACACGCTGGAGGAGCCCGTGGAAGTCACCCTACAGGGAAAACTTTTTAGTCACACGACACCAGCGACAGTGTTTATTAAAACAAGGTGATGTGTTGTTTATAGCGTTTCCCTCAGACTCTGGGCAAAGCTACTTTTGGACTGAGTGATGTTGTTGTTTTTGTTGACAATATAATGTTGTCACTGGAGAGGGGGAGATTGATTACCCTACAGTATTTGATTTATTCTGACATGGTGTCAGAAGTACTGACCGGATTCTGAACGCATACTACGTAGTGTTCCATTAGCAACTCGTCAAAGAATGAAGTGCCACTTCTGTTGCACTATGTCATCATGTTCAGAGCCTCTGCAAAGGTATAGTGTGTGACCTCTTTACATAGTACAATATGGTCAATGTACGTTTAACATTCTTTCTCTTGTATGTTTTCAGGAGTTGGAGGCGGTGTTAAGCCAATGGCCGCAACTGCGTCGAATGGATTTGAGTGGAAATCCTGTCTGCTGCAAACCCAAGTACAGAGACAGTCTGATCACTGTGTGCCTGGGACTGGGTGAGGAAATGGCAGCTCACCTCCATCTAATGCCATTATTATTTTAGTACTCATGTATTACACATTTAACATGATAATAGTTAAACATTTAACATGGAACGTCCTGTACATCAGGTCTGCAACACAAACTTACTTTAAATGTACACAATGATGCTACTGTTTTTCTAGAGGAACTCGACGGGAAGGAAATCACCGAGTTGTCCAGGCAGTTCCTGATTAACTGGAAAGCTTCAAGAGAGGCAAAGAAGAAACTGAAGGATGAAAGAATCATGACCAGGCAGTTCACATATCCCTTTACTGGTTAGATAATATACTGTTACATCTTTCTGCTAATACAGACATGTAGAACAACAGTCTGATGCATTTATTTCATAGACACTGGCATGAATGTCCCATGTTACAGCCTCACAACTCTGTTGCACGGTCTGCGACATCCCTGTGTTGGTCGTACTGAGTCCAGTGTGACAGGATTTTGACATGGGATGTGTGTGTGTGTGGCTTGGTTTATGTTCCAGCAGACATAAACATGGCTCCCCATCCTTCATACAACGATGACCACGCCAACTTCCTGGACCAGAAGAAGCCTCTGGAGGGTTGGCGATCCCATGGGAAGGTCTGCTCAGAGCACCCGCAACTAGACAGCAGAAGAATGAGGTACTGTAACAATCTATATTTCTGTCATCCACAGAGACATTGTATCCACACACATGTAGAGAAATTAATAAACAAGCCGAAGGTGTGCTGGACGTTACATATTACAAAATAGGGGGAAGGAGAACAGGAGGAAGTGTGGAAAGGTATGCAAGCATCAGCAACGGCTTCAGATCACCATATCCTTACTGACATCACCGACGAAATGAACAAAATAGTCTCTCACGATGTATTATTGCAGTCTAATAATTCATCCATATACTTCACACAAACAGCTTTATGTCTTTTGAATTTGACAGATTTACAGAACAGTTGCTCTACCCACCCATGATGACTGATGAATTCCTTCTTTGATTCAGACAAAAAAAAATCCTTTCTTTTTCTTATAAATACTTGACAAATGGGCAGCTATTTGTCCAATACTCCTTTTCTCTCATGTAAATAAACAGTTTTCCTTCCTGCTGTCGGGTTGAGGTTGACTAACAGTACAATATGAAGTTAATAAAAGGCTTGTGCTGGAATATCTAATACTGCTTTCTGCTTTTTCATGGCATGTCCTAATGAATATAATGAGTCTGATGATCACCTCTCTGTTCTCCCAGGCCACGGAACGTTAAGATGGCTGTTAGCGCAGGCCTGCTTAGAGATGTGGACGACTCTGCTAACGCTTGACACCCCAGCTCCACAAACACACACACACACACACGCACACAAACACACACACACAAACACACCGGTGACACTCTAACAGCTCCACCAACACACACTCCTACGAATCTGTCAGACCCAAACCTAACCATACAGACTGCCACTTCTGTCACCACACATCATGACCAGACCGTGGCTCAGTAGGAAAGACTTGTGTGGTTCTGCCAGGACAGATGGTCTGCAGTAGAACCACTGTATGGTTAGAATATAGAAATGCACTTTTTTCTCATGACATTGGAGTCTGTTGAACTGATTTGACTCTCTAAAAGCTTCACTGCTGAAATAGGGCTGAAAAGTGTAGTCGGATATTAAGTCTTGCAGTGTCATTTATTTTTTACTTTCAAATGTCTTTGTTAAATATTTTTGGTTCTATTTGATGTTTGTGTGTACCTGAACTATCTTGATAAGACTTTTAAGATACCTGGATTTTAGGTGGTAAGGTTTTACAGTGCAAGATTGAATATGTGAATTTATTAAATGTTCCAATGTCTTCCTGTGGGTGTGTCCATGCTTGGAAGTCTCTGCTTAATTTTGTACAAAGGTCTTTTTTGGATGTTTTCAAATAAACACTTGCACCAATTTGGGAAATTATATCCAAGAACTCTAGCTATGTTAAATACGACACCATACAGTGGCTGTGGAAAGTATCAAACCCCTTCACTTACTCCTCATGTTGTTACAGACTTCATTTATAACTGAACAAAATATATTTTTTGCCATCCTTCTACACACAATACCCACTAATGAGAAAACAAAAAAGTTTTTTAAATGTGTGCCACTTTGTTAAAAAAATGTAATATTTCATGTACGTTGGTGTTCAGGCCCTTTGACACTCCAGATTGAGCTGAGATGCAACTGATGTCTTTTGGTCATCCTTGAAATGTCTCAGTAACTTGGTTGGAGTTCCTCTGTTGCAAATTCCATTGATTGAACATGACTCAGAAAGGCAAACCTGTCTATATAATTTCCCAAATTTCACAGCGCATGTCAGAGCAAAAAACTATCACTGAAGTCATTGAAATAAAGTTTTGAGAACAGTGGTGTGTTGTGACATGGATCTGGGGAAGGTTATAAAAATTGTTAAATCATTGAATGTTCCCAGGACCACAGTAAGAGGCATTTAACATGCAGCCTGAAGGACTGAAAATTATGAAAAAGATCCTCTCTGATAAAACCAAATTCTATTAGACGTGATACGTTTTGTGAAAACAAGGTACCACAAATCACCTGGCAAATACCATCACTACTGTGAAGCATGGTGGTGGAAGCATAATGCTATGGGGATGCTTCTCTGTGGCAGCAACTGGAAGACTGGTCCAGCCTCAGTTTCTGTTTTACACTAATAAAAAGTTACATGTTTGAATGCTTCTTAAATATGTTTGTAATGTTTTATTTTCAGCAGGAGCCTTTTTAATTAATTAACCTTTTTCAAATATACAGGTGCTGGTCATATAATTAGAATATCATCAAAAAGTTGATTTATTTCAGTAATTCCATTCAAAAAGTGAAACCTGTATAATGTATACATTCATTCCACACAGACTGATATATTTCAAATGTTTATTCCTTTTAATTTTGATGATTATAACTGACAACTAATGAAAACCCCAAATTGAGTATCTCAGAAAATTAGAATATTGTGAAAAGGTTCAATATTGAAGACACCTGGTGCCACACTCTAATCAGCTAATTAACTCAAAACACCTGCAAAAGCCTTTAAATGGTCTCTCAGTCTAATTCTGTAGGCTACACAATCATGGGGAAGACTGATGACTTGACAGCTGTCCAAAAGACGACCATTGACACCTTGCACAAGGAGGGCAAGACACAAATGGTCATTGCTAAAGAGGCTGGCTGTTCACAGAGCTCTGTGTCCAAGCACATTAATAGAGAGGCGAAGGGAAGGAAAAGATGTGGTAGAAAAAAGTGTACAGGCAATAGGGATAACCGCACTCTGGAGAGGATTGTGAAACAAAACCCATTCAAAAATGTGGGGGAGATTCACAAAGAGTGGACTGCAGCTGGAGTCAGTGCTTCAAGAACAACCACGCACAGACGTATGCAAGACATGGGTTTCAGCTGTCGCATTCCTTGTGTCAAGCCACTCTTGAACAAGACACAGCGTCAAAAGAATCTCGTCTGGGCTAAAGAAAAAAAGGACTGAACTGCTGCTGAGTGGTCCAAAGTTATGTTCTCTGATGAAAGTAAATTTTGCATTTCCTTTGGAAATCAAGGTCCCAGAGTCTGGAGGAAGAGAGGAGAGGCACAGAATCCACGTTGCTTGAAGTCCAGTGTAAAGTTTCCACAGTCAGTGATGGTTTGGGGTGCCATGTCATCTGCTGGTGTTGGTC
>JACXGI010000767.1:28932-43162 GCA_016801175.1 Esox masquinongy | reverse complement strand
AATAACACCTGAGCAGTGCCACAGACTGATCGACTCCATGCCACGCCGCATTGCTGCAGTAATTCAGGCAAAAGGAGCCCCAACTAAGTATTGACTGCTGTACATGCTCATACTTTTCATGTTCATACTTTTCAGTTGGCCAACATTTCTAAAAATCCTTTTTTTGTATTGGTCTTAAGTAATATTCTAATTTTCGGAGATACTGAATTTGGGATTTTCATTAGTTCATCATCACAATTAAATGAAATAAACATTTGAAATATATCAGTCTGTGTGTAATGAATGAATATAATATCCAAGTTTCACTTTTTGAATGGAATTACTGAAATAAATCAACTTTTTGATGATATTCTAATTATATGACCAGCACCTGTATATATATATAATTTCGGAGAATCATATTATTTGACAAAACAGCATGCAAAATCCATTTTGACTGTGGTCACACCCAAATAATGTTAAAATAATCCTCGCTGAGAGAGCATTAAAATTTGGGTTGGTTATTGTATTTAGGCCTATCCCTTGTCTAAATTCCCTTTGCACATTGAATGGGTTTCTAAAAGCATGTCGTAGTGCAATCCCTGAAAGATGTAGGGTAATTAGGAAACGAAGCTTACTTAACCCTCTTGGCTTTGCTTCATAATTAGTGGCCCGGAGCAATACTGTTACTCCATCCTTACAAAAACAATATTTATTAAGAACAGTCCGAGGATATACATGTTATGAATAATTCCATTCATTAATTTACCGACATCTCCGTTTGCGGACGCTGGAAATCAGAATGATTAATTTACGAGTCTCACAAGTATTTCCTAAAACATGCCGGTTGATTGCACTGTTTAGAGTTTATTTATTAGCTGTTTCATGGAAATGAGACAGTATTGTGAACTGCAATTCAAGAGACCCTGGCAATTAGTCAATTTTGCACATCACTACAGCCTATTTATCTTGTTGTCATGGTCTGCTGCAGCCACTGGAGTCTGCAACTGGGTAGCCAATTGGCGCCAACAATTAATACAGTATGTTCATTTGAATAGATAGCTGATATACCCTTGTAGCACTGTAGAAGTAAAGGAACATAGAAGAACCTCCAAGGAGCTTTTGGTTTAAACTTAACCTTTTTTTTAAAAAAAATAGGCTGTACTCTATTAACTTCAGCCTATTAGAAGATTTGAGGTGTGGCTTGTTGGAGGCGGTTTTGCGTTGGTTATTTATGTCCACCCGTGACAGTTACTGTCGTTCATGTTAATCATGTTAAGTTTGTACACTGCATGCCGAGTAATCATACTGCGTATTTTACAATAATATTAATATTGCTGATTACAGAGTGGTAACATTTCAAATCGTGTGATTTGCACAGGCCCTTGAGAACACACAATTCTGTAAAATTTACTGACATTGAAAGTATAACAGAAAATATTAACAGAAATGTATTTCTTTCAAATGTCCATAAATAATTATCTTCAAAGCCAGGCCCCTACAATCCCACGCTTATAGTATTCTGATTATATGATAACTAGTTAATGATAGCATTATGGCACATCAGGGGTTAATTAAGCAAGAAGTGGGTGGTGAATGGCTAATACAAACGTCTAAGCGATTTGGCACAACGCATTGAGAAGTGTGTGGATACAGCACTTAGCCGTGGCATGTTAACAATATACCACAAACCCCGGAAATCCCTTATTACTAAGATAAACCCGTTACCGACGTAATTGGAACAATGACACGTTCTGTCGTGTTATACCTGTGTTATAACACGTTTCTCTGCCATTTAGCAGATTTAAACCAACCGGTTTATAATTGTCATTATAAGTAGGCCTACGGCATATAGGGGATTTGTGGTATATTTCAAATAAAGGTTCTGTATCTAGACACTATTGGCCATATACCCCCTCATGGCTTATTGCTAAAATCACTCGGCTAAGGGCACAAGAATTGCCCTCACCCAAGGTTCATTGGCCACACCACAACTCCTCCGCGGTTATTGCTTAAATAACCCAGCATCAATAACCCAACATCATATGTCCTATTGTGTGAAACCCAACACATTAAACACAGCTACTGGGTCATTCAAAAAGTGTAGATTAGGATCAAATGTAACAAATAATAACTGCAGTATTTATAATTATAAAGAAGCGGCACGTTGAGAACCAATGTTGTAATTTTCAATCTTGCCAGCCTATTAAATTTGTTTTTTTATTTCTATTCCATGAAATAAAAGAAATCCAACAAAAGAAGGCCATTGCTGAAAACCAGAAGTCATTCTCTTCTGCCAGGCTGGTGTTTGTTGCATTTTATTTAAACTGTACGCTCAGTTGTCCCTATTTTAATTATTATTAGTTTGTGTATTATTTTATTGTTGTGATTAATAATAACAATACAATAACTCTAAACTACCCAAAGTTGCAAAAATGAACACATTGAATATAAAGGTTCCTAGGGGAATTCCAGTGTTCTTTGAGAATCTCCAGGGTTCCGCGAGTCACCGTTAATTCTAAAGTGTAGGCAGATTTGTATAGGCTATTGCCTATAATCAGTTTATAAACCATATCAACACCTGCCCTCTCTATTGATGTGACAAAAATACATGGTTTCCTCAGTTGTGGTTTTGGAAAAGGTAGGCTAGCCTATGGTCTACAAAAAGCATGAAAAAAATGTTTAAATGGGTCTCTCCACTCTCCCCTTCGACAAAAACAAGATGCCTACGGGGAAAGTGCCGTATCTCGCACTGCCAGGGAATCGTAAGGTTTTGGGTGATTAATTACTGCGGAGTAAAAGAGTTGTCAGCTCTTTGTGTATCCAATAAATTAGTGGCTCCTGAGACTTTTACGCACACTCAGGTGAGCGCCTCGCGCGTGGACAAGGACCACTGCGCTACGTCTTCCACGGCCGCGCCTCTTTATAAAGATTATCCGGACTTGAAGTTGCATGACTACTTTTCCCCACCTCTAGTATTAGAGTTGCTGTGGAGTCTGTGTTGTGCACCACAGCTTTTCTTTGCGCTGCCTTGATGTCGTCACTCAAGACAGCGTTTTCGGGAATATCTGAAGGTAAGCTCTCCATATAGACATGGCTTGGAATCATTTTAACGTATTATGTGTTTAGATTGTTATCATGTGTTTTATTTTCGTGATATGATAATGCTATCCTCCTTAAGCAGACTCGGTTATATAAACATATATTTAGTGACAATACGCCAAAGATTAAACATAATATTGACTATAAACCACACCAAACGAAACGGACAAAGTGATATTTATGTTCCACCTTCTTATTTCAAATTAAAATTGTCAAAGCAGCCTTCTTAGGTCAAGGTTAACACACGTGGATGTCAAGAGTATTCTTTTTTGAAACGCTTTATTGAATAATGAACTAACAATAAAAAGAGAAAATTCAAATAATCACATTTAGTACAGCCAGGATATCCTGGTTTGCATGTTTCATATATGCCTAATCAATGTTTTGTGGAAAGTGAAGTTTATCATGTAGACAAAATAATTTATTTCAATACAAATATACCAACAATCTTTTTTTCAAAATACATTAATATTCAATGGCAGGTTTATCTCAAATGTATACGTTTAAGGCAAGGGCAGATATCTGAAATGCGTACGGTACTTCATGTGTAGCAGTTAAAAGACAAATAAAAAATGTGCGGCTTTGACAGCATGACTCTCTGTTGCAAATATTGTAATTCATTTACAAGCCCATTACGCAGGAGTCAATAGGCCTACATACACCTTTTTAGTTTATTTGGACTTATTCTAAATGCAATATACTGACAATGTATTTCCGTTCAATTACAGTGTTGATGTTTTCCGTTTGTTTAAGAATAAGGCATGTAAATATGTACATTAATCGACAAGACGTATATATCATGTTACCCGTCAGGTTTGTAAGTGCTCCCTATGGTTGGAAGACAGACGATCCGCATGGATAGTGGAAATGGCCAATTGACAGTAATGGATGAGAGTCCTGCATCCAGCCCCAGTTCGAGCCCAAGTCCTGACATGCTGACCACTGACAGTCGGCGTCCAGAGGCCCTGCAGCGCTCCAGGGTGGTCCAGACCGGAGGACTCGGTGGAAGAGGCCGACCGGCAGCAGCCAATGCAGCGCGGGAGAGGAGTCGAGTGCAGACCCTGAGAAGCGCGTTTCTGGAGCTACAGAGGACCTTGCCCTCGGTGCCACCGGACACCAAATTGTCCAAGCTCGATGTGTTGATTTTGGCCACCACGTACATTGCCCATCTTACTCGAACCTTGCAAGAGGAGGGTATGGAGGAGGGAGAGAGCACAAGACAAACTGCGGCGTTACACTCGCTGAAGGGTGAAGGTTACCTGCACCCCGTGAAAGTAAGTTCCTTGGCACAATAGTTTGACTTAAATTGATAACGAAAATATTAGAAATTAAGTATTTGCGTGACAGTTGTGAGTTCAGTTCTATCCGATGTGAAAACGTGATACAATAGAAATAGTAGACTAATTGCCTACTAAACTAACATCAACAAATATTAAGTCGAGCATATAACTGCTAAGGCCTCATATGATGATTCAGTAAATATGAACCATAAAATGCAAGATCATGTATAGCACATATCTCTTTAAGCCGGTTTGGCTTCATATTAGGCCTAATTAATAACAAAGATATTAAATGTTATATCAGCCCTGAAAATGCACAAATATTCACCATAACATTTGTTCTGTTAAATATCGAAAATAATAAACGACCACCACATAATTGATTATGCAAACGTCAATTAAATTACTTATAATAAAATGTTGGAAACATTTCCTTTTCCAAGTTTCTCAGTAATATTTACACATTAGTTCAACTGCACTCCCTAAAGAATGTGTTATCTTTTTATCTCAACAGAAGTGGCCAATGCGATCCAGGTTGTACGTTGGCGCCTCGGGTCAGTTTCTGAACAGCTCAAAACAGACAGAGAATCAAGACGCGTCATCGTCGACCTCCAAGACATAAATCTAAGGGCAGCATTTGGGATTCAGACGAACATCGATTACTAGGACTTAAATCATTAACAAAATTACAAGGACCTTTGAAATGGACAGCAGATAAATGTTCGTCTGACAGTGCTTACGCTTTTTATTTATGAAACAATTGAATTATCTGCTTTTGACTTCAATATTTTCATATAATGTAAAGGAGTCAGTCACGAGACATTCAAAACTTTTTCAATGATAGGAACACATTGTAAATTAATATATTATGTGATGATGTATATAAAATACGAGGAAGCCTGAATAGTGTTTCTCTGTTGTTATTTGGGCTATGCTGTGTTTCTGCTCTGTCTTCTGCAGTTCTGTACTTGTTGGAGGATTTAACGTATAGGCCTAGACTTTTAAGAAATTCCGTGTGTTGGGTAATGAGCCGTCATGCTTGATTTGTTGGCAATGCACTTTCAGTTAAAACATTTGCACTATGCATGTGTGAATAACTCGACATCTGTCATGTGAAGTGGTCTGTCAGAATCACAACAATGGTAGGACCCTCTTCATCTCCTCTGTTTTTACGTGAATGGTTGTAAATGTGTTTGTGGATAATGACTTCAGAAATAAAAAAGCCATCTCTCCCACTTCATCAATAGTAAATACATTAACTGAGATTTATTACTTGTAAGTAAACAACTAGGTTTTCTCTTAGAAGGTTTTATATTTTTATTTGTAATATAAAAATGAATTATTCTGACATCTTTTTGACATTTTTAAAATATGCCATTTTCTCTTATATACAAATAATAGTTAAATACAATACGTCATATAAAAGTCTGTCTGGTAGCCTAGGGCTATTTAATTAGTTATTATATAATTTTACACAAAGGCATAATTTGCAACCCATACAAACTTCGCATTAAAATAATTGTTACTGCAAGCCATGGGCCTACAACGTATCTGTACGCCGTCAGCCTATTCGAAATATAAGAGTAATAGGCTACACGACAAATAAAGCATTTTTTGTTTGAAATCGAATCTCTAAAGATTAAATTAGAAAGACACATATTCAGAATTGTCGTCTTTAAAAGTGCTTATGCGTTTAATTCAAATGCAAATCTGCCTGGTACGTTTCAAACAAAGGCATTTTAAAACACTTTTCAAAGGCAATTGTTTATAAATAAGACGTCACATAATAGGTGAAACTTTGGCAGTGGTCGAGAACATCAAATCGACAGTAAACGAGTGCTGACCGATTGATTTCTTGAATGCTAAATAACCATGAAATCTAAATATCCATCACTAGTAATTCTGTCCTTCAGTCAAAATTCACCCATGATACAACACGGTTTTGATCCGGTATTTCACAGTCTATGGGTAGAACGCAGCGTGTTGTGGTAGGAGTGGCAATCTTCGCGCATGTCAATAAAGACGAAGCAGGGTAAGTGTGTCTCTCTTTCTGGAAAAAGAACCGAGGAGGACGCGTGGTGCCTGCGTGCGTTCGCATCAAGATACATTAAATGTAAAATTCCTCGTTTATGTGACAGGTTAGTGGCAAATAACATGAACCGGTCGTCTCTATGAAGTTATCTTCACATTGTAGCTTTAAAAATAACGAATTGTACACGTCCTTTCCGTTATTTAGGTAGTTGAGTAGCTACTAAGTAGCCTCGGTAGCTAGCTACCCTGAACACAATGTTACATTTCAGGCGCTAACTAAGTTGTACCTTGTGCTATTTTCACTCCGAAAATTTTATTAATCTTTTGTTAAATATATTAAACCGGTCCCGCTTCAATAAGCCTACAATTGTATTCGCGTTAAGCGGCTGCTTGCATACTGTCCTAGCGCAGTGTTCCGGCCATGAGTCACAAATGTAATAGCGAAATCGGCTACCACGTGTTCCATCAGCTTCAACAGTTGTTAGGCCTATAATTTAACGTTAACTAACTAGGGTAAGCGAAACCGATTTTGTGGATACTGTCGGGTGAAATGTAACTGATTTGTTAGAGCATACCGCACATTTGTATCCGTGCGTGTGTGCGGGTGGCAATCAATGCATTCAGAACTTAACCAAAGTACATCTACGTTTGGTTGGTAAATGTCAGGTTATGTAAATACGAAAGGGCCACGATAAAAAGAACAGTACTCGATTGAACTGTATTTACCACTGGTTGCATGTCCCAGCAGTGTTGTAATAAATCATGTTGGCAGCTGCTTGTCCCAGATCCGATGATAAATGGACTCTGCCGTTTCGGTTTTTATTGTATGTTTCTGGCCATGGCTACTGGGTCATTGGAGGCCATGGTGGTCAGGGAATTGTCTTCAAGATGAGTTCTTTGGGGAATCACGACTTTGGCCCTCTCCAAAGGAGTAAGGGTCTTGGTAAAGGTTGTGACCTGCTGTTGAACCTTTCTTTCAGGCTGTGGTGTCGGCATGAACTGGGCTATGCTCCCAAGCTGCGCTACAAATGCCCTCTGACCCTAGGTTCATCATTCATCTAACCTGTCTCATTGAGTTCTGGGTACATTGGCTATTCCTTCAGTACAGCTTAACCAAGTGAATGGAAAATCAATAGCTCCACACTCCTACAGCAATTAAAGTAGTCTAGTTGGATGTCAGGTTTGAGTGCAGAATTTGGCCCTTAGATATGTAATCAATAACTAAACACAAGATTAGGGGTGTTGTGATCCCAAAATTATCTAAACCTTGATCTGGGCAAACTCAACCCAACAGCGGTTTTAGATGTACAACAGGAATTTCATGTTTGTGATCATTTTAATTTTTGTCTGGTAGGTTTCAATTGGGGGAAGTTCCAGAAACGCATCTTTCATACTTGGGTAAGCTGTTACCGATAACACTAAGTTTGAGTATTTAAAGTGTTTCTGGCCTAACAATACTGGAGTAAGGATGAGTAAGTTCACTTTGCAGTTTACCCATCTGACTAAACCAGGGTGCTGAGACTGACTGACTGAACCACCAGTGTTCTCGCTGGTCACAAAACTACATTTGACTTGTTCTAAACACTGGTTTGTTTCTTTATTTCTCAGATTGTCTTTTGGAGTAGATGGTGAATATGTACTGGTATATTGAGGTGAGTCCACTAGTTCTATTGGTTCTGCTAGTTATATATTCAGCTGGTATTGTGATGACTTCACACCTTTGCCGTTTACCCATCTGACTAAAGCGGGATGCTGAGACTGTGACTAACTGAACCATCTATATATTGACTGACCAGGACTACATCCCATTTGATTTCTTCTTAACACAGTTCATTTTCTGTTCTTAGGCATCATGCCTTTTGGATGGTGGATGGTGCCGGATGTATAGCTGTTGTGTTGGTGAGTCCAATATTAGCTTTGCAAGTTATATATTCAGCTGGTATTGTGATGACTTCACACCTTTGCCGTTTACCCATCTGACTAAATTGGGGTGATGACACTGTGACTAACTGAACCACCTGCGTTTTTCTACAAGCAATACTTTCACCCCACATGAGTAGACTGATCACCAGTATGAATACCTTTTCTCTTCCAGATCGGTTGGGCCAGCAGGGTGGCGATGACATGGGCTGGAGTGTCATCTAAAGCACGGTGAGTTATCAGACGGCTGTTTGTTTTCCATTTTGGTGTTGCTTGTGTGTGGTGATGAGTTATCATTTTTGCCGTTTACCCATCAGACCATTATTGGGGTGTTGAGAATGTAACTAACTGAACTACCAGTGTATTCTGAGATACCGCATCTATTAAGGATTACCTTTTTAACCCATCTGATTATTTTCTTTTAGATTTGAGGGGCCATGATGTGGACCTGAAGATTGAAGCCTTTAACCCCTGGGGTGAGTGTCTGCCTGTGAACTGAATGTTAAATTAATCTTTGATTTATGAAAGCGCATGCAACTGGAGTTGTGATGAGTTGTACATTTTGCCGTTTACCCATCAGACTAAATCGGGATGCTGAGACTGACTAACTGAACGACCAGTATAATCACTGACATTCTATGCCACCATCAAATGACTGGCCACACTGATGTACTGTGCTTCTCTCCTAGGCTGTACGTGGAGTATGAAGAGCTAAGTCGGGATCCTGTGGTGAGTGTCCTCTGGGTTCAACGTAGCTAATACATGGTTTTACTTGGGTCTGTTTTTTTGCTACTGGTATTGCAGTCATGTACATTGGCCCCATTTGTCTAAACAGAGTTGCCAGTTAAAAACCAAAGTCAGGTTCACTGACGTGTTGTCTGACATTCCTTCAGGTAGGTTTTTGAGCTGCTGTAAATGCCTATCTTGTTGGTGAGTTCTTTCCTGGTGTTGAGTGTTGAACTGGATTCTGTTAATGTTCAGTACTTTTGCTGGAATTGTGATTCCTTTTCTGACATATTTCTGCAGACTTGCAGAAAAGCTGAAAAGCCATTAATCTGAGATTCCTGCATTAAGAAATGCATAGTAGAATATTGGTAAAGTAGTTCAAGGAAGTGAGTTGTCTTTTTGAGAAGCTTAGTGTAGATTTGACTTAACTTTTGGTGAGTTTGACTTCTGTTCACACTTTGCCCAAGGTTTTGATATAGATCATTTGTTTGTTTTAAAAGGTGACCAGACTGTCAATAGGACTGCCTGGTTGAACTACTGGTTAAATAATTTGTTACATTTTAATGTGATTTTACCCTGTATGATGTAAATGATTAAAGTTGATCTCACTGTTAATCTCTTTTGCTCACATTGATTTATGTATCAAATTACTATGCTTCTCACCTACTAAGCAAAAGTAAATGCAGAGTTAAGCCATTTTCTGTATGATAATGCAATTTTGTTATATTAAATCCATGCTTTTAACTCATTTAGACCAAATGAGCAGTTACTCTTTAGCTTGGTAGGGCAGTATTGTGCTGTCAGTGAAACATCTGTGTAAAGCAAGGCTGCCCAACCCTGCTGAGGAGCAATGGCCTAGGTTCTCTCTGACCCTAACCTGGTGCACCTGATTGTAATAATTAGCTGGACGAAAGGCATCAGGTTAGTCCCAACTGAAGTTGGAGAGAATACACAAGACATTACATTTCTGTGAACTTTGACACTGAATCATATATGCCTGCATGTAGTGTAACGTACATGTATCTTCAGGCTGTAGTCCAACTGCCCTACTCCTCAGTGATGTAGCTGGCTGTCCCGGGGGCGTAGGTGTAGATGAAGGTTAGGATGCTCTGTTTCAGCTGCTCCAGGGTCCGGTCTCTCCTGTGGAGAGCCTCGAGGTCACACAGGTCACAGGGAAATGCTGCGTTGGCTGGGATAACGAGCGCTGATGCCCCTGCAGGTTTAAGGAGCATCACAAGGACTGTTGGAACTGGCCAAATACTTAGTAGCCTAGAGCTTACCAGACATGTTACTCCAGATTGTTTGCACACTAATTAGAGCCGGACCTTAGGTGATCCACACCTTCCAGTACCCGGACAAACCCGTAGGGGACAAGACTGCTTTAACTGCCGTCTAGGGGGATTTCTTCACGAGCTGTCAGTGAGCTAGGCTGCAGTGATGGCAAGTTCAACAGCTTTAACTGCAACAGTGGAATGAGACCTGTAAATTCTGTTACGCCCATGGCTCTGGTCCTCTGTCCTACCGTGTTTTAGGGTGAGGGAGTTTTCACAAAGCAGTATGGCAATCAGTGCGTCGTCCTCCAGAACAATGCACCTTAGACACAGTCTACTGTGGGCTTCAGCTAGAGAGATCCTACAGGAAACGCCAATGAATTACACTTTCATGGACTGATAAGGATGTTTTGTTTCATTATAATGGCCCTGAGATATAAACAGGTGAAGACCAAAACATTTACTCTGATCCTAACATAAGCACAGTTTAAACTGAAGAATTATACAAGTCACATATTGTGGGAACCACTTCACAGTTCTGGAAAACCCTGCCTTGTAGTTCTGAGTGACTTCACTTTTTATTGTGCCATTGATGTAATGGGGATTATTTGTAATATTTCTATTCTTAAATTTGCCCAAACCACATAAATATTATTTGGCACATTTCCAGACTCAATAAATGGTTGTGCACCACCTTGTGGAGAGATTTACAGAACTGCAGATGTGGAGGCTGCAGAGGTTCGGGGCACTGTCGCTGATCAGATCTCATTCTATGTTTAGTAAAAAGCATAAGCTAACACATTTGTACCGGCAATGACTATTGACCACAGTAACCCTGCATTTAAAAATAAAAGCTATGCACCCAATGTGTCAGAATTAAGTTGGACAAAAACCCTCCAGTGAGTGAGTCAGTGGTATGAGTTTACATTAGCTTGACTGAGGTCACGGACACCTTTGCACCATGACCTGAGCCGGTGCGAACCCTCCGACTGGCCATGTAGTACCCATGTATCATCCTCTCTGCCCCCGGGCTCAGCTCTGTCTGGATCCCCTGGGCACGGGCCACGAGCTGTGGGTAAAAAGATATAAAAGACACAATCAGAAATACAACTTTATTATGCAGAAAAAGCAAGTACATCCCTATCTTTACAATCACTTGAAATGATAATCAGGTGCATGAAAACAGGTGCAGATTTTTAAAAAAACCCATAAATATTAGACTTGGTCTGGTTTGGTCTTAACTATTTGGTATGTGGTTGTGGGGACATCTTGCCAAGATCAAAAGACCTATCCAAGGCCCTCAGAAGACAGTTTACTGATGCCTGTGAGTCTACAATCTTGCGTCAGGACAATGATCCAAAAAACACAAGCAAAGCTACCACAGAATGGCTCAGAAAGGGGGTGTAATGGAACGGACAAGTCAACGCTTAAATCTCAATGCTATGGAATTGCAGTCGGGGGGACTTGGAGTGAGCAGTGTATGCAAGAAACTCCTCTAACAATACAAAGTTTAGTCAGTACTATAAGAGAAGGCTGAAATAGCTTTATATGGCCTTTCTCTGGGAGGAATGGGCAAACTAGTTTGACTGACAGAAGAAATGGCCATATGGAGGTATTTCAGCTAGATGAGGCTCCACCATCTACTGAAACCAGCGATGAACTTATTTTTTTCTGTTGATTTTGATGAATGATTTCAATGTCATTTCATTTTTAAATTAACTATCAGTCAGTAGTTTTGATACAGTTATATATCCATAAGTCCGAACATGTGCAAAAAAAGTTAACATTTTCACAATAAATATTTGTGTTGCATCATGTGCAACAGTATACCATTTAAAAAGATGGTATACAGTTGTAGGTGCCTCGTGCTTTACCTCCTGGTAGTCCTGTGTGGTGAACTGTATGCAGGAAGGGTAGAGGGGCTCCTCCGGCTGCACTGACTGCCTCAGGGTGTGTACCGTCTGGGCCAGCAGGGCCTGCTCTCCATCTGCCTCCCGACACCGGATCACAAGACCAAAAGTCTCAGCCAGCTGGGCAGGGATCGAGCCCATATCCTGCACACACAATGAATAACATGACTGAATAACATGACTGAATAACATGTCTTCATGTGGGTGAAATCAAATTCAAAGGGAGCTACAGGAAAAAAAGTAGCCTGTCTGAACTTTGACCTACTTTAACTTTGACCTACTGTATTTATCAGGTATATTCCCTGCTGCGGTACTATTAGTACACATCCTTATTCTTCCTGAAAATAGCACTGAGGCTGAAGGGGAACCTGAATTGTCTATTCTAATAGGGTGGGTCTGTTTGGGTGGTAGCCAGTTCCAGAGTGGGAGCAATCGAGCGCTTCCTTTGTTGAAAGTCAATTCCCCTTCCTTTTACTGCCTAATTTCAGAAACCCCGGAACACATTGTCTATTCCAGTGATGAGTTCTATTGACATTGTGTGTTATGAAAAAAGCTTCAAATGGCTCGCATTGTATTTTTACACTGCAGATTTGCCGCATTGGGAAACAACACAATGGGGACACACATTTATTAAGCACTCCAATCACATTAACTGAACAGCACAGTGAAAGCCCAACCCACGACCCACCGTGCTCCCCAGCACCACCGTATCCATCCGGGGGGTCTTCTTTGAGTGGGCTGTGAAGTCTGCTAGGGCCCAGAAGCTACACTGGACGTCAAAGGAGATCTGCTCGTCAGCGTCCTCCCCGTACTTCTTCCCCGGGATGATCACCGAGACCGTCCGACTCTCCAGAGCTAGAGATGACATGGGGTGAAGTAAGGTGAAGTAATTAGGGGAAAGCGGGGGTGGAGGCCCAGTTCAGGGCCAGTCCGTACATAACCTACATTTTCCTGGGAAATCTACAGTGGCAGGAAATGGATGGTAAGAGGGGGATTGAATTGTATGGCATGGTGAGTAGCTTAAATGGCTTAATGTCCATCAGTGTAGGTAAAGGTAAGCCGGTTGTATCTCTGTACCTGACTGAAGGGTGTCTATCTTGTCCTTCCTGTAGTGTCCCAGGTCCCCCAGCATGCAGACCCCCCCGGTGGCCAGCAGGGCAGAGCCGGCATGGATGTTGGCCGTTCCCGCTCCGTGTTCATCGCGGGACAGGTAGGCAAACATTTCCCCGTTGGCAGGGTGTCTCACCCCACGGCCAGCTAGACCCAGGCTGTACATCATGAGCCTAGAGACATGATAGAGGGGGCTTTCTCAGATATCCATTCATGTTGCTGACCTCAAATCGACACAGTAAATTTTTTACCAACTGTAATTTTAGTTTGTACTGGTCATTTGCACATTATTTACACAAATAAAGGGGCATCATAAAACATTTTGCATGCTTTTTCCTTTTTACAATTTAACGTAAAAACAGAATCAATCAATCAAATGTATTTTATAAAGCCCTTTTTACATCAACATTTGTCACAAAGTGCTTTTGCAAAACACCCAGCCAGAAACAATGACACAAGAAATAAAGTATTTTACTCCTCCCCCAATCATAATTGACTGGAAGATCCACAGTGGTCAGGGCCAGTACCTATCCACTATAAGTGTGTCAGCAGTCAGGGCCAGTACCTATCCACTATGAGTGTCAGCGGTCAGGGCCAGTACCTATCCACTATGAGTGTGTCAGCGGTCAGGGCCTGTACCTATCCACTATGTGTGTCAGCGTTCAGGGCCAGTACCTATCCACTATGAGTGTCAGCGTTCAGGGCCAGTACCTATCCACTATGAGTGTCAGCAGTCAGGGCCAGTACCTATCCACTATGAGTGTGTTAGCGGTCAGGGCCAGTACCTATCCACTATGTGTGTTAGCGGTCAGGGCCAGTACCTATCCACTATGTGTGTTAGCGGTCAGGGCCAGTACCTATCCCCTATGAGTGTGTTAGCGGTCAGGGCCAGTACCTATCC
>JACXGI010000767.1:0-28832 GCA_016801175.1 Esox masquinongy | reverse complement strand
CCAGTACCTATCCACTATGATTATCAGCGATCAGGGCCAGTACCTATCCACAATGAGTGTGTCAGCGGTCAGGGCCAGTAGGTCCAGGCACTGATGTGGGTCTGGTTTACTCTCCCTCCCCTGGACGAGGCTGAGCAGCAGGCCCAGCTTCAGAGTGTTGTACATGCCTGGGGGAACCACGGCAGATCCAAAGGAGTTAGCCACAATGGCTGAGAACCCCCAGGGAGAAAAGGCTGTGGCCGTCAACAGGGCCTGGAAGTTAGCACTGATGGTGCTAGGGTCTGCCGGTGTGGTGGGAAGAAACAAAGAGGGGTTGAGTAAATCTACTGGATTGGTTGAGTAAATCTACTGGACTGTGAGGTTTTATCAATGCACATACGGTGTTCTGTTTTAAGCAAGTCAGCTTATGGTTTGCACACACATAGAGCACATGCATGTTTCCTGTTAATGGCTTTCACAGAGGAACTAATAAGCAGGCCTATACACCGATCAGCCATAACATTATGACCACTGACAGGTGAAGTGAATAACACTGATAATCTTGTTATCATGGCACCTGTCAGTGGGTGGGATATATTAGGCAGCAAGTGAACTTTCTCTCCTCAAAGTCAAAGCAGGAAAAATGGGCAAGCTTAAGGTTCTGAGCGACTTTGACAAGGGCCAAACTGTGATAGTTAGACAACTGGGTCAGAGCATTTCCAAAACTGCAGCCCTTGTGGGGTGTTCCCACAAGAAAGGAAAAGTGGTGAACCAGCGACAGGGTCATGGGCGGCCAAGGCTCATTAATGCACATGGGGAGCGTAGGCTGGCCCGTGTGGTCCGATCCAACAGTCGAGCTACTGTAGTTCAAATGCTGAAAAAGTTAATGCTGGTACTGATAGAAAGGTGTCAGAACACACACTGCCGAAAGCACCTACAGTGGGCATGTGAGCATCAGAACTGGACCACGGAGAAATGGAAGAAGGTGGCCTGGTCTGATGAATCATGTTTTCTTTTACATCACGTGGATGGCCGGGTGCGTGTGCATCGCTTAACTGGAGAACACGTGGCACCAGGATGCATTATGGGAAGAAGGCAAGCCGCCGGAGGCAGTGTGATGCTTTGGGCAATGTTCTGCTGGGAAACCTTGGGTCCTGCCATTCATGTGGATGTTACTTTGACACGTACCACCTACCTGAGCATTGTTGCAGACAATGTGCACCCTTTCATGGCAACGGTATTCCCTGAGGGCATTGGCCTCTTCCAGTAGGATAATGCGCCCTGCCACAAAGCAAAAATGGTTCAGGAATGGTTTGAGGAACACAACGAGTTTAAGGTGTTGACTTGTCCTCCAAATTCCCCAGATCTCAATTCAATTGAGCATCTGTGGGATGTGCAGGTCCAATCCATGGAGGCCCCACCTCGCAACTTAGAGGACTTAAAGGATCTACTGCTAACGTCTTTGTGCCAGATAACACAGCACACCTTCAGAGGTCTAGTGGAGTCCATGCCTCGAGGGGTCAGGGCAAAAGTGGGACCTACACAATATTAGGCAGGTGGTCATAATGTTATGGCTGATCGGTGTATATTAGTAATAGGTATTAATGTAAGCTGATCTGTCCATACACTCTGGCTCCCACGGTTGAACGCTGTTAGCCTCCACACTCCAAGTGACACCAGGCCATTGGTGGACATGGGCGGGTATGCCCAGTACCCGGTACAGATGTCCAATCCTCATCGAGTTACACAGTTCATCTACAGCAAAACGATAACACTTAGGAGGGGTTGTTCTGTCCAAATGTTCAACGATCATTTGAGGAACACATAAGGCACCTATCCACACGACCTGGCCAAGAGCAACATGGGAACATAGCCATCGGAAACAAAGATCTCAGTGTGTGTGTGTGTTATGTGACTCAACTAATGAGTGTTCCTTACACTTATTATCATATTAACATATTAACACATGTTCAGTAATGTGAGCCTGCTGTGTTAAATACCTCTTGAGTTCTAAGTCAACAGAATATGCTAATACTGGCACTGAGAATTGCTGCCATCTCAGGGGTAATAGCTGGGCAATGTTATTGGATGGGACAGGAACACCAAATATCTCACCCAGGGGTCCTGCTACATGGCCAGCTACTCAAACCTCTGTTTATTTTAATTCTCCCAACCGGGGTTGGGCTCCCAAATTACGAGAAGTAGAATAAAATTAATAACAAACCTCTGAGTATTGGACTTATTCTACTGAAAAGAGATATTGAAGTCACATCCATTAAATACCAAATCCTGACTTGTTGTACGTGCACATCACAAAATATTTGGTCAAAGTCTTTGCCGTAATAAATATGGATTTTCCAGAATGTGAGCCTACCTCTGAGGAACACGGGGACAGACTGGTACCTGAGGGCGGTGGGAGTGTGAGCTTTCAAGGCATCCAGTGCCCGTATGTGGATCAGCTCAACCAGCTGCTTGTCTGTTTCAAAACACATTATACTCACATGACAAGGGTCAGTTCTTCCACGGACGCTCTGATCCCAAGTGCTTCCCTCCGAACTTTGCAGGGTCACGCGCCTTAACCGTTTGCAAATTCAGTGACAAAGAGAGAAGCTACATGGTACAGTACGTGGCGCTAATTCCTCAGGTATAATCTTTTGGACAGTTATCGTTCTCACCGCCCAGCACCCGGAACTTGACATCCTCTTTCAGGGGAGAGGAGCAGAGCAGGCAGCGGAAGTCGGTTCTTACCGTGGCCGACTCAGTGGCCCCGGGAGTGTGAACTCTGACGTGACGGAACCCTGAGGACATCGCACCAAGGAATTAGGAGTTGTCTCCTAAGCAGTGTGGCGCCTCATGTACTCGCAACCTGGCCTACCTGTTGAGCAGGGACAGTCCTCCTCAGAACAGAGGAACCTGGCTCCCCGAGAGTACTTGGTGACCCTTGTCATGGCTATGACCAGGCCCTCCATGGCAACGGGCCTCATTAGGCCATAACCACGGGGAAACTCACTGAGATCCAGGGTATACTCGGGGAATGGAGGGACATGTGTGAATTTCAGAATCACATTTACCTGACTTTCCGTTTGTATTTTCTCTATGAGGCAGAGTGTCTTTATTGACAGAAAAATTACCTGAAAGAGAAGACAAAACGTAAACCTGTATGTTCAAATGCAAGGTTAGAATACGGGGCAATGGGAGATTAAGTTGATTCGGACTAACAGACTGAAAAATCATGGTGGCTTTGAGAGGGTCATGGAGCACACAGTCACCCAACACAGGATCCAGTTCTATTACATCTGACGGGTTCACACTGATACAGAACCGATACACTGCCTCACTTTGCTGGGGATCTGTAGAGAAGAGGAATCTTTGATATTAAAAGTTACTTTATAATAGCTAAATCCAATAACACACTTTAGGAAAAGCTGTGTGTATGTCACTGAATAAAGAGCATATAATGCATATAATTAGGCTACAGTGTACTGAACAGCATAACACAGCTTGCTGTCACTTATATAACATTTATTCTGTTTCCACAGTAGATATCTCCGAGTAGATACCAGGTTGCCTAGGTTACCCGAGGCAACCTAGAGAGCCGTTAGCTGCTAGCTTTCGCTAGCATGACCCCCGCTACCCGTAATACGTACTCTTAAATGGTTTGCAGTCTTCCGCAAGTTGAAGTAGAGCTCCGCTTCTGTCTAAATAAGACAACACTGACTCTTTCAATGAGAAAAACGTGTCCATTTACTGTATCCGACTGACTAGCTAGCAAGCTGGCGTTACTTCTGGCTTCGGCTACGAACTACTGAGGGCAGGCCACCTGAACGTTAGAACTTCTCGCGCCGACTACTAGACCACAGACTAGACAGCCAACCAAATTACCCGAATCGATATACAGGCTACATCCTATACAGTTTTATTAGAATTACTTTATTGTACAGATATCATTCAAGGCATTAATGACGCTGAATGTTGGCCACACTTACTTGTTAGAAACTGTGGTTGAGGTTATGTATTTCTAAGGATTTCTATAATAGACAGACAAGCAAACACAGAAATAAATCAGATGGCGCAGCATCTGTTAGCAATGTAAAGTCACCGATGGAGCCATTATAGAAAATGTGTAACTTTATCAAAAAGAAAATATGAACTGAAATGACCTCTGTCAACGCAAAACTATTCAGTGACATCTCAAGTATTCCCCCATCCATACAAATGAACAATGAACCACTATAAGCTGACAGTAAGCGGTTTCTAAATATACCATAAACCCGTGATCTTGTTAAGATAAACTAATATGAACTAAAACATTTCCTTTCAGCTGTTCCGAGAGCATATGTACACTGTCATTTCATCATAAGGTGACACGGTACCCTTTTAAACCGGAACAGAAATTATTTCCCCCCAGTTAACCTGATAGACCTGGATTTTATTTTGGGGTTTTATTTTTCTTTACACAAAGGACCAATATAGACTCCACTTTATGTGGATCAACAACACGAGCCAAAAACCAGTATGTGCCAAGAAACAAGGCCAAGACTTCTTAAAAATATAATCTGTTATATAAATAGCAGGTAAAAATAAAGGTTTCTTGTTACACATTCTGATCGCAACTTCTGCTTGCTTTGGCTTTTCTCAAAATGTGTTCATCCAAAATCTGAATTCTTCCCTTTTATTAAAAGAAATCTAGACAGGTTAAGGCAGTGTTCTCCAGTTCTGTTCCCCAGAGTCTACAAGTTCTGTAGGCTTTTGTTCTTGTCACATCCGATTAAACTAACGGACAAGCTCTACTAGGCTGGAACAAAAGCATTCAAACCCTGTGTATAGTCAGTTCCACAACAGAATAACACAGAGCTAAAGCAATTTCACAGAAGTCTCGGGCAGGTCCTCACTAGAGTCTTTCACAGGAAGGAGTAGTCTGAGGGTGGAGCATAGGAGAATCCTAGGAATGCATCATCAGCCTCCATCACACTGGCATTGACTATGGAGTGGTCAGCATAGCACACAGAGTTTGGAACAGTCTCCTCTGTGAATTCTGGATCAAAGTTTGTGATGTCATAAGGAGTATTCTGCAAAACAGGAAGAAAAAATAGAAACAAAACACTTCCTTCATGCCTTCGGTCTCATTCATCTGATGTGTGTGTTAAGCCATATATACAGTTCCGATAGAATCATGAGAGTTTTTACCACATTAGGAGTGAATGGAGGTTGGACCTTCCTCTGTTCCAAGTCATCCCAATTGATAACTGTGAAGAAGTTATGCGCTTTGATCTCATTCTGAGGAAATAAAAACATAAAATTAGCTTTTAATTTCTTGAACTACCAAGGCAAATGGTATTATTTTACAGTTTTGAAAATGATGTAATGCAGTGCATCTGCCATGATGAACAGTGCCTGACAACTGCCTTTACTGAGCAGCTCCTAGTCATGACAAAGCATCACCACCAGATGGCGCCAGATACCACCAGCCAATGGAATATACCGGTCACAGTTGGGAGCCTGTGATGATACACTGCTGTCTCAAACACATGGTGTCTTGAGACTAGAGGGAAGGGGTTGTGTGTATATTCAGTCAGTTTCCGGGGAATAGTGACTGTCACACGGCCAACATCACGACATGACACCAAACCTGTGAATACGCCAGGGGGTCATGGGAAAATGTTAAGGATATATTTTTCTTTCAGGCATTTTAAGCCATATTGTACAAGATGTGGGTGTCAGATAGGGGGGTACGTTTTTCTAGAAACCCATGCCGTGGCAGCGCGTGAGCACCGGGGGTAGCTACTTAGATCATTGGACCACCCTGGGCCATGTGGAATATTTATCACGACATAATAAAACAGCTATGCGGTAGAACCGTGAACGCCTGCTGTGCTGCATGGGTCACCCCTTACAAAGTCATCCCTGGAGCCTAGTCTACGTGTGCCGTCCTTCTCCAGTAGAGCCAGCAGGAGGGACCATGCAGTGCTGGAGGCCCCTGAACGCATCACCAGGGGCTTGTGGAGAATGTTGTTATACATCTCGTGGGTGTCTCTGCTGTAGAACGGAGGCTGTAGAACAAGCCGGAGAGGGAGACAGAGTGAGATAGAGGTGTGTTTAAGTGTTAAGGCAGTGTAAGCAGCAGGTCAAAGGGTTTGAACTGCCAGTACATGTTTGCCAGTTTTTTTTTGTTTTTTTTCACTCACCAAGCCAAAGAGCATTTCATAAAGCACTGACCCCAGACACCACCAGTCCACTGTGTTGTCGTACGGTTGTTTCTTAAGAACCTCTGGAGCCAGATACTGGAGAGGGGAAAATAAGATACGGTAGCGATGACAGGTGTTGTTGGTTTCATTCCAGACAGTGGTCTGGTAGTAAAATTGTTACTAAACCATGTCTAATTATGCGGTGGCCTGGAGAACATTACTCACCCCCATTCTGTACATGAAGACAGGTATGTACACTTATTAACTACTTTCATCACTCACTCTCTTAATAATTTTTCATTCCAACACTTTTCTTTGTTAATAATTACTAGTGTTTTGAAAGTGTGAAATTTTATGTGGACAATGCATGGGCAGGAAGACGCACGGAGGTACTCATCTATCCCAATGCTTAACGTTACCTCAGGTGTCCCACAAAATGTGCTTGTTGTCTCAGTTTGGGAAATGCCTTCCTTGCACAATCCAAAGTCAGTCAAAACTATATGTCCCTTTAAAGACGGGGAAACAAACATTTATAAACATTCTTGGTCACACAGGAAAATGTATGTATTGTTTTGGGTAATACATAGACACTGCGTAGACTACATTCATGAGAATGCTTCCAGTTGTTAAAAAAAATATCTATGTGAACAGCAGTTTGAAATATATTGCTATGGCTAGACTGAACAAAGCTCTAAAGTCCTCCATACAAGGAACTACATGTATATTCTAACTTCTTACGCCCATCAAAGTGAGTCAGAATGTTACACTTACTTCAAAGTCAAGAAGGATATTTTCTGGCTTCAAATCCCTGTGTAAAAAGAAACAAACAAATGAACATTCATCATCCAAAGTCGCTGTAATTCAAAAACAGAATTCAGCTTAACATGTTTCCTGTGGTATTATTTTAGAAGTGGTTAGTCAAAACAGGGGTTTAAATGTTGGTGGTTTGCATCCAGTGCATTCGATTGCAAATGAATCACTTAACCAGCAATACACTGAACTAAAACGACAGGCAAATTGGATGGAATAGTACTATTGGGACAGACTCGTGCAGAGGGAAAATTGCCCTCACATGTCATATAATGAATGATTATATTTGAACAACCATGACAACAGTGACGTTTGACTTAATGAAAATCACTACAGACAACAGACCGCTTGAAACGGGACCACTTGAACTGTTCCCAGGGGTTTTGCATAAGACCCCATTTGAAGTGGGATTTTTCCCCACTAATTGAAAAGGGGATGTGTGATGCATGCGTTACTCATTTAGGACAGTGAATGTGACTAACAGCGTACCACAGCATGGGAACCCTTACCTTACATCTGTTAATATTAATTCTCTAATACAGACCCTCAACCTGATGGTGAACCAGAGCCAAGGCTTCGAGACAGCCTGTCCACATGTGTGACTCATTTATGCAATAGCAGCCTCTGCAGCACTGACAGGATTTGGACCTGTGACTCCTGTGCACCTGCAGACTGTGTTAGCCCGCTGTGCCGAAGCCTCTGTTCAGGCATCGCCACTAACGTTGACGTATTCATGTCACATAAAAGGTACGCCGTGGATAGCTAGTTAGCGGTGTGCGCTGGTAGCATGTCAATTAGTGCCGTTGCTTGCTCTGAGACGTTGATGTACTGAGTCCCCTGCTCTGAATGTTGTCGATAGGGGCACAGACCGGAGCAATGTTACATACACCCAATCCACATACCTGTACACTATGTTTAGTGAGTGCAGATAGCCCAGTGCGCTTGCCATTTCCGCAAGGTAGAATTTGGCTCTGGGTTCCGGAAAGGTCCGTTCTTTTTGAAGATGGAAAAAGAGCTGTAATTACAGAAGACAGTCAGACATCATACTATGCATAATAGACATTAAGTGAAATGAATGGACACAGTAGCTGAATGTTGTAATATTTCCATAATATTCAGATCAACTTGCTAAAAACAATTGTGGCCCAGTCATGGCGGAGTGGTGGGTCAAATATCCTGCACTGTTTGCAAATTCCACGTAATCAAATTGACAACTTATTATGTGGAAACCGTTGAACACCATGATCAGAGGCCTTAGCTAAAGCGCGTAGGCTACACATCTGGAATCAGGCTAAGGAATTTCCAAAGACATCGGCAGCTTTTCGCGTAAAGATATCTATAACATTGTAACACTGTCAAAATAATCCCACAAACTGGCCATTATACCAAGGTTAAAGAAACATTACAAACCTTCAGTGCCCTGTCTGAATCACTGTTGGCGTTGGCTCTTTCTGACAGTCTCAGAATGGTATGAATAAAAATGCTAATATACTATATTTTTACAGGCGTTAACATTAGTCAATGCTGCATTAATGGCCAGGATGACTTCAGTCAAATGTGCAAATTCAGCTCTCACCAACTGCACAACTCCTTTTATTAAAACGGATGCTTTTTGGCTTTGAAATGTATTAGGCATTTCAACGCCAATATCTAAAACCAGTGAATCGCGGCTGATTCTGTTTGGATAGTGTATAAACTGGCTTTAAAATGTAAATTCTATTTAATCTGGATCTGCGAAACCTGCCCCAAAAGTTTATGGTCAATATTGGGAATAGGATATGCATCATATCCTGGAACGCTGGTAAAAGGCTCTTTAGCTATGTTCTTTCTGCCACTGGCCATAAGACAGATTGTCAGGTGAGGTTAAATAAGAGTGCTTTTATATTTTATTCAAGCCTTTCTCAGTGTCCTTTCTCTTCAGCAGCTCGTACCGCTGTCCCTCAGCCCAGGGGTCATTTCCCTTGCGGCAGCAGTTGACCTGTGTTGTACTATTCTGGGTTTCCCTCCACTCAGTGACTCAACACTGTGTCCCCATTATTCAGAAAGCCTGAAACTACTCACTTCTCCCCCGTTGACAAAATCCAGGACGAAGTACAACTTGTCCGTCGTCTGGAAGGAGTAATGCAAGCCGACGAGGAAAGGGTGTTTAACGTTCTTTAGTAGCACATTGCGCTCGGCCATTATGTGTTTTTGCTGGTAAAAACAGGAGAAAAAAAGATAAGTTGGGCGACAGTGGAAATAATGTACCCAACACTGAAAAAGAGAGTAAGAAACATCTCCAATTCAATAAAACTTCGGAAGTACACAGTACCTCTCTCCTGTTGAGAATTATTCTTTTCTGCAAGACCTTGATTGCATAATACTTCCCATCCAGATTCCGTTTTGCGAGGAGAACCTTCACATGGACAGAAGAGAAAGCATGGGCTTAGCTGTAAAAACCCCTGTTACCACAACACGGACAACAACAGTGCAACAATGAGGCAGTGAAAATCCAGAACTGTAAAACTGCCACTTCCCAAATGTAAAGGCCATCTACTGATACACACAGAAGTAGAACTGTATTCATGATGGTTGTAAGACCAGAGTTATTCAAGTATATGTTTCCATGTTCATTGTTTCCGTGGATGTGGGATTCTCTTTTGAGTGGCCTACTTTAAGTCTTACAACATTTAAAGACGTAATGTCCAGCGAACTCCAAAAGTATTTGGAGCAATTTGAATTTAATGAATGAACGATACATTGACTGTGGTCTCCAAAACTGTCAGACAGTCAGCTTTTATTTGAGCATATTGTTATCTATATCGGTTAACACGTTTAGAAATTACAGCTCATTGCAGCCTCCCCCCCACCACCACCCGAGACAATGTACAAAACATGCTTTAATTTATGTCCTCTCTGAAATTAAAATTAACAGTCTTCCCTTTGACCCCACAGTCATTGTGCCATTTCAAATCTAGTGCTGTAATACGGAGCTAAAGACAACCCAGGCCCCTCTCCAGATACATATGTTCCCATGACGATCACATACCTTTCCAAAGCTTCCCTTTCCGATGACTTTGAGAAAGTTGAAGTCTGTGGGCTTTGCTCTGAAATTATGGTACATACAAAAAGCTTATCACGAGGGAAAAAGTGTGAGTATTGAGAAAAATCCTCAAGGGTGGGGGGGTGGGGGGCAATGGCAATGAAAAAGTTACTGGTAAGAACACATCAGAAAGTGAACCCGATTGTACAACAGAAATATCTTCCGGCCTCAATTCAACATGAGAGTGTGTGACGTACTGTGGATTTCCAGAAGGACCCAGGTTAATATTTCCGGAGGTAGAGCTGTTCTGTAAACCAGAGATAGGACAGATGATATGGGTCAGTAACAGATCTACATGTCAGACTGGAGAGTGTCAACGTTTACTCTGCCAGTCAGCGTTAAGTTGTTTGTGCCACTCGTGCAGCAACACACTACTGGCAGGCCTCTACACTGCTGCGTCGTAACTACTGTCGCCATACATTCACAATACAATATCGGACAGGGAGATATTGGGTCTGACCGAGGATTGTGTGTGAACAGCAGCGGGCCGGAATCCAACCCATGCTTCAGCAGTATATGTGCCCCGGAGTGCACCTAGGTCACCAATACGCAGAATACATAATAAAGTATACATTTATACCGCACAAATGCTGGGCTGTTCATCCCTGCGCCCCTTTATGCCACGCCACACTGTATTCCTTCAGTGGAAAGACAAACATTAAATCCACTGACAACGGTCATATCTTCTTCCCATCAGACTGTCCCACCCTGACTGACCTTGTCATCCTCATCCTCTGATGCATCAGACAGGTTTTTAGATTTGTCCATCTGGAGGAATGCCCTGACATCAGGGCTGTCAGGTGGTCAGAGATAGAGGCAGAGAGAGAGAGAGAGAGAGAGAGATAAAGGCAAATAGAGAGAGAGAGAGAGGCAGAGTGAGCACATGTTAGGGCCCTGACTGAGATGCGCACAAAGCTCCTGCATTCAGACACCATATTAACTATCACTGAGCCAGGAGCTGCCTCCAGGAGACACCGGGCCAGGAGCTGCCTCAAGGAGACACCGGGCCAGGAGCTGCCTCCAGGAGACACCGGGCCAGGAGCTGCCTCCAGGAGACACCGGGCCAGGAGCTGCCTCCAGGAGGCATGGTTACATTACACTTCTGTTGCCATGGGATACAGAACCATTTTATCATCCCCAAATACCAACCATAAACATTAATACAAGAAACACTTCTGGCCTGTGTCTGTGTAAGGGTAAAGTTTAATAGAGGATGTGTTCAAAGAAATACCTCAATCTATGGCAGTCTACACTTCCTTCTTTTATTAGGCGGCAGACTCATTTGGTTTATGTGCAATTTATTTCAGTAAGCTGTAGGTAGGGGATCAGTTATATAATACTTACTGGCTGCTCAGCTGAGGATGTGAGACAAGTCTCTGAATGAACTCATGTAAACCTGTTCTTCTTTGCTTGATAAACTCTAATTAAAGAAATTGAAAAATGTTATGAATTATAGTTCTTGCATAGTTTCATGTTATCTGTAATCCAGTTTGTCATATGTAAGTGATCTAATTTGTTTAAAATATAAATCAAACAAATTACTGAGCTGAGGGTCATTGAAGAACCGTAATTTTCTGTAATGCATTTTAATCTGCTCAATACACTGTGTAACTACAGAGTGTAGTTACAAGAACAGAACTTATATCAGACAACATTTAATCAGGTTAATCCATAAGTTACCTGGGTCAAAGTTGTCCCCAAATATTCTCTTGGCTGGGATTTTCAAGTTCAAAGATGGAAATTGTTTCCTCAACTGCTTAAAGAAACAGAAAAATCTGATTTCATAAAGATATAATACATGTGTCATGGGGACCAAAATGACTCCATCTCTTCCCACAATCATGAGAGTTGAATTAATTGATTTGTCACTAAATGTCAACTACAAACAAATCTAACAAAAAAGTATGTGAGAAAAATTGATATGTGTAAATCCAACAGCCCTATAGCGGTCACCTCAAGTCAGAAAAAGCTACAACCTTCAAAAGGTAAAACGTCTGAGAGGACAACAGTAGTTTGCTAAAACATTTAGCTCGGCCCAGTTTAGTCAAGTGATCTCTGGTGGAAAATTAAGAAATAAAGCTGGCATTCTTACAAATCATGCATTTATTCCAAACTTCAACAGCTTGGGGCTAAAAGATTCAATCAACAATTTTGACAAAATGTTGTTACTGATATAGCCTTGATCTATGTAATGTCCTCTAGATCTATAGCACTCCAAATACACACATTCAGGTTGAAAGATAACTGAAAAAAACTGCTTAAACTTACGGTGTTGTACAGCTTGTCAAACTCTGCGTATCGCCTAAAGACAAACCACTCGTGCCTCCCTACGTTGACCATCACTTTGTAAACCTGGATAAATGTGGAGGAAAACATATCTGAACAACAGAAAAGACATGGTCGCCCTGCTTTCTGAAGATCACAGCCACGCTCTGTTAACCACTGTACACAGCACCAGTCAAATGTTGGGACATACCTACTTGTTCAAGTGAATTTCTTTATTGTTACTTCTTTATTTTCCACACTGTTGAATATTATGGACGACATCAAAACTCCAGCCTTTGGTCTGATGAGTCCAAATATGAGTTTTTTTGCTCAAACTGCTGTGTCATTATGAGACGCAAAGTGGATAAACGGATGATCTCCGCATTTGTAGTTCCCATGCAGCATGGAGGAGGTGTAACGGTGTTTTGCTGGTGACACTGTTGGTGATTTATTTAGAATTCTAGGCACACTCAACCAGCATGGCCACAGCATTCTGCAGCGACACGCCGTCTCATCTGGTTTGCGCTTAGTGGGACTATCATTTGTTTTTTTTACCTGGACAATGACCCAGAACACACCTCCAGGCTGTGTAAAGCCTATTTCACCAAGAAGGACAGTGATGAGTGCTGCATCAGATGACCTGGCCTCCACAATCACCAAACTCAACCCCACTGAGTTGGTTTGGGATGAGTTGGACCGCAGCGTTAAGGAAAAGCAGCCAACAAGCGCTCAGCATATGTGGGAACAGTCCTTCAAGACTGTTGGAAAAGCATTCCAGGTGACTACCTCATGAAGCGGGTTGCAAGAATGCCAAGAGTGTGCCAAGATGTCATCAAGGCAAAGGGTGGCAACTTTGAAGAATCTAAAATATAAATTATTTAGATTTTTTAAACACTTTTTTGGTTACTACATGATTCTGTATGTGTTATTTACCAATTTTGATGTCTTCACTGTTATTCTACAATGTGGAAAATAGTAAAAACAAAGAAATATCCTTGAATGAGTAGGTTTGTCTTCCTGGCTGTTGCCACAGCAACATTACACTACATTCACTACTCACAGTGTAGCGCTTCTTCTTGTCCCTCTGCTCGTTGTAACAGGGGATGCTGACGTTGGGACAGCTGGACTGCTCCTCCATCCTGTGCTGAAGTGGTCGGTTCAGAGGTCAGAGGTAAACAGGTCACAGCCTAGGTCGGCGATCAGGCCTCTCAGCGCTCCTCCAAGGCGTCCGGTTCCGGACAGGTCACGTGGATGACCGGACCGTCCCCATCCTGGCTCACTGAAGCCAGGCAAGAGATGAGAGACTGTACGCAGAAATGGACTTGTACAGAAAGGATGCAGCGCTCCTTTCCATTAAAGACTGCTCTATCACGCAACAGTTCTATGTGCAACCCGCCTGTCAACCATCAGAATATACCCAAAACAGATCCCCGGCTGTTGCTGGTTCCCGGCTGACAAACAGGAAACCACACAGAGGTCAGTGTGCAGTGGCGTCAACGGTCTCTCAGCAGGCTACCACATTCTGGCCAGACCAACACCAGGCTGCGCTGCCAGGCCTCTGCCCGCTAGACGCTCTCTGTCACCCACTCTCTGCTCAGGCTTGTATGCCCACACTCTGTGGTTCAATCATTTCCCGCATCCGTCACTAATGTCAGGCGTGTCTCACCATCCACCTTTCCTCATCAATCCCAGAAACCCCGCTGTCAGTAACTCCTCCATCACTCCTCAATCAAACTCATCAAACAGACGGTGCCACAGCTACATAATCTCTCCTTCCTTTGCTTATCCTCGCATTGGTGTACAACTTTCACACAAACTCACGCTCGCCCCACACGCTTTCAGTCACACGCTGGGTCTGTGACATTCTCCCCAGCTCCAGGCAGAGTAGAAGACTGAAGGTATTTATAAATAACCTTCCAATGGCACTTTGAAGTTTGAGGCACACAAGCTAGATGGAGACCTGCTCAGTGGGAGCACCATGACAGGAAGAGTGGCCATTGTAGTGACTACTCTGTAGACAGGCAGGCCTAGTGTTAGTCTATATGGAAATCACCTTAATGACCTTGTTGAGAAAGAAGAATTCCATCAATCTCAATCACAGCCTGACAATGCCTTTAAAACAATATTGAGGACTTACATTAAAATAGATTTTCACATTCAAAAGTATTTAAGGTTCATGACGGTTAGCCTGCTCGCTGATTACGACATGTCTGTTTTCCTGTTGGAAACAAAGCCCTTTGTCTGGTCACTTGACGCTCTGACTCGTCCTTTGTTTTATAGTGAGGTCAGCTAGCATGTTAAATCAGACCCTACCGTCCTAAGCTCAGGGCTCAGTATTGCTGTCTCTCTCTCACACAACAGTTCCCAGTCAACTGTGCTGTAGTGAATGTTGTGACCAGAGAGAGAGAGGGAGATCCAATTCAACTCACGTAATAGTAAAGACACATCAAGGCAGAAAACCTATTAAAATGCAGAAGTGCAACTGAGGGACCTTCAGCTCCAAACCCACCTCCCCCCAACTGACTCCACACAGGCAGTTATGTTATGGAGAAGGGTGAACCCATAGGCTTTGCTGTGATAACATAGTCAGATGTACTCGATATCGAGGCAAGCGTGTCAAAATGACTGACTGTCATGAGACAGAACACGCTTTTTACCATTCCAGAACTATCTCTCTTCAAAAGTTGCAGCAGCCAAAGCCATAACATAGTCTGTTTGGAATCCAGAACACACAGGTCAGAGAAAACTATACACAATCACTATATACAATCACACGGTTACAGTGATGCACGCGAACAATCACACATGAGGAAAGGTACAAAAGTTTGTTTCAGGGGATTTACGTCACACACACAAAAAAAAATCTAACTGCATTCAACAAAACCAAAACACATTCCCAGCCACTTATCTGCTGTCATCCACCTGGGAATAGCATTGGGTACACGTGTGCTGACATGCTCAAGTATGCTAATATCAAAATAGCTTCCTGGTTTGTTCAGATGCACATCCTCTGGGGGTGTCAAACACCCTGAATGGTACAGTTTGTAGTCAGGCTTGACAAGAGGCTGTGTTCTCTGGGCAGTTAGACCTAGAGGCCAGGCAGTCGAGTTACAGTAAGAGTTACAGTACGAGTTGCAGTAAGAGTTGCAGTAAGAGTTGCAGCAAGTCAACGCAAGTTTTACAATGTGGCTATGCAGTGAGTGGTGTTTTTGGACTGGAGCTCCTCTATCGCGTAACACACATATTTGCGACTCTATAAATGTGCGCTTCTCGTTTTGTGCTGAAATTAATATATTTTTATAACAAACACAAAACATGTTATGGCCATGCCCAAGCTAGTGGCTAGTCAACCCCATGTGTAAAAGGTAGGGGTTATTTCAATTTGACAGGACGTCAGGAAACGCTTTACAATGAAAGTGAAAGCCAAACCAGGAATTAACCCACCCAGTGAGCTACTGTACGCATTGGAGGGCAAAATAAAAATCCTGTCTTCAGCTGGTATAGTAATGGTATAATGATTGTATGAACATACAGCACAAGGATGGACTTGGAAAAAGGCATTTAGCTCTCCTGAGATTTATCAATAGTTTTTGCTTATTAATTTCATTAAACTTGGTACAGATATGCCTACCTGTTGTTTAATTGGAGACAAATTATTTGTTATGACACTGTATGGATTATTTCTGAAAGACCAGGCTAAAGAGAAACTCATCTTCAATAGATAAACATCCTCAGAGGGAGGAGTGACAAAGGCCCTCTCTGATGTAGACAATGACAAAGCTTTCTCCCTAAAAAAAGGATGTGTGATATTTAACCTAGTCACCTTAAGACAGTGGTTTTAAACCTGTGGTCCATGATCCACTGAAGATCCACACTGGTATTTAAAAAAACATGAATATGAATAACAGTCGCGCATATTCATATTATTTCAACCAGTTTCAATTTGAATTTGACCAATTATAAATTGTTCATAAAGACTTTAATTATAGGCCTTTAGTCTGTTAACTTCACTGAGAAAATGTGCTCTTGCCTACAAATTTGACTCCCAAGCACGTTGAAAGAAAATTAACGATGTTACAGTGAATGGTGGTCCTCAAGAGCTTTGGCAAATTCATGACAAAGGCAATGTACTACTACTACGTAGCCTAGCGTGCGCGAGAGAGCATCTGGACTAATGTCCAACCAGGAGTCCAGTCCAGACGCCTTAGACCCCCACAGTTAACAAAACACAACACCGGCTGGCCGGCCACAAGCTGAATAACTCAGTACTACACGCAGAAAGCGAAAATGACTTATTCAGTTCTACAGTATTTCTTCGGCTACACAACTGATTTGGACGCTGGAGCACATGCAAAAAAGTCTATACGTTTAATTAAGAATGTCTCCGAAAATCTAAAACTTACGTTGGTGTAAAAAGACTGGTGAAACTGCCAGACAGCAGTAATTTTAGGGTGTGTTTCATAAGCCACCCCCTCATTCATTGCTATCTGGTGGATTACTAAAATTGCTGTTATGGTTAGTTTGTTTAGGCCGGTGATTGATGGCAAAACGATACACCCCAGCTGGGGAGCAATAATGAAATGAAACAACTCGTATCTTTACAGTAATATAACTCTTGAGGAAAATGAAACAGTATATCCAACAGTAACGCAGTAGTCATACAATAAAGTTTAACTACCCCTACATTTAGAGAATTAGACATCAGCTGTTGAACCACATCGCTACATAAAACACAGCAGAGTCAACGCACTGCATCTATGCACAATTGCACATTCCAGCTAAAGCCTAATAGTGGTTGGTTAATGGTTACATTGTAGTAGCCTTCAGCTCATGTAGACGTACAGTCTCAACATGGAACACTCACGTGAAATTACAAATGGAAAAGTACTCCCCAGATGTGCTTACAGTTAAACTACGAACAGGCAGACAGAAAAGATTTGAAAAAGTTTGAGTTGGTTGGTTGAAAAACTTCTGACTTTCCAGTAGCCTACTTTCAGTTACCAATCAGATCGCACTAGTTGAAGAAAATGTTACGTAATTACACCATTTTCAATAGTTTTAGTTACCGGAGAAGATGGCTCAAAGATTGAAACCATTGACAACAATCGCAAGGACATCATGCACAAAAATATTTTAGATAAATGTACGTTTAAACTTACCTTATGTCCTCGGGCTATTCAAAGCGTGTAGTGCTGAAGGCAAAGGAATGTGACAGTTAACCAGGTCAAAATCCGATGTGTTTGGCACAGTTATTTAGGAGGGGAACTACTCAAGAATTCATAGGCACAGCCTGTACTTTCTATGACCCATTCTGAGCAACTGTCAACCAGCAGCTTGAAGCAGGAAACATCAAGACGTTTGTCCTACAAGTTCCAATGAAATTAGTCAGTCACGGGACCACACACTTTAACATTCCTGAAAACAACAGCAAACAGTACCATCTAGCGGTGAGGTAGGAGAACGGGAACAACCAGGATCACTGCTCCGTGTGAAATTAGTGTGTGTGCGTGTGTGTGTGTGTGTGTGTGTGTGTGTGTGTACATACATGTGGGCGTGTGTGTTTATTACTTAACTATATAACGGGGAAAGAAATGTTACATCAGGAAGATGTGATAAATGGGGAAATTTTTCCTGTCCACATTTTGAAAAATCCAACGTGTTAGGTTTAGGGCAAAAGTTGAGGTTAGGGTTAGAATTAGGTTTGGCCATTTCAGGTCAGGTTTAGGCACCATGGCAAGGTTAAGTTAAGGCACAAATATTAGGCATTGAGTTTAGGCTTAGGGTTAGGGTTACGGTTAGAGTAGGGTTTATGGTTAGGATTGGTAAACATAGGGTTGTGTGTGTGATTCATGTTCACGTGTACATAATGATCCCCACAAGGTTTTAGGGCAGGTCCCCATTAGGGTAAATTAGTTTTTTGGATCTAACAATTGTGTTAGAATTGATGTTACTTTTAGCTGTAGTTCTCTGAATAGTCCCCACAAGGATGTAGATTTCTGAATAGTCCCCACAAGGATAGAAAGACAAACGTGTGCATGTGCGAATGTGCATGTGTGTGCGTATGTGTGGTAAAACATGACTGGTTGACATGAGATCAACACCCTGCTGTGTGTGTGTTTGGGTGTGTGTGTGTGTGTGTGTGGGTGTCATCTCTAAAAACCATGAATGTCTGTTTTTTTGTCTGACTGCCTGTTTTGCTAACTTCTGAAAAACGTTTGTTACATTGCATTTCATTAATTTATATCAAGTTCTGTGAAATGGTATTGTACGATCAATTTCCATTCTTTAACTTGTTATTGCACATTTGACAGTACTTACGTTATCACAAGCCTGAAGGGCGACCAACAGGCTTGCTGACAGGAAGAGAGCTATCCTGCTGCCTCAGCTTGATGTTCAGCACCCACTGGTCCAGGAAAGGCTGCCAAGAAACTCTAGAGCTGTGACCTGCCCTCCCCTTCAGGAATTTGAATATTAACTAATTTGGCAGCTATTCCCTACTACCGGTAAAAGTGGATAGAACCCACTCACTGGCACTTTAGAAATGAATTCTCATTGCAAACTATGAGTATTGCTGTAGTAGGTAACTACAGCAATACCCACTGGCCAACTCAGTTGTTTCCAAGTCCAGGAGCATTAGATGGGTGGAAATGTTCCTCTGTGGTACTCTAACCTATATTTGGGTCGGGGCCCCCTTCTGTGATTAATTAATCAAGGAGCCCCTCAGAATCATAGAACAAAAATAAAAATACTTCCGCACTGCAAGATTCAACTATCCAAGTCATGGGTCCCGTGAAAGGGACCTATTTAAATGTACAATGAATTTATGGGGGTGAGGGTTTTCCTTTTATTTGTCACCCTTCTGTGGATCAAAAACACTATGATTCCTGAAAACGTGACAAAACAAATTGTACACCAGGGGGCAGCAAGACACTGCAAAACAACTGTATTTCTACGGCTGATGTCATTCACGCTGTAGTGTGCCCGTTCCAGCCTCTGTCAATATTAGCACAAAAGGCCCAGTGTTTTGTTCGGTCTTGTTGGAGTGAAAATATGTTGTAATAAAAACGTGTGCCTTTACCCCCATAATTGTTTGATGTACAACTTTAGAATATACATATAATAAAAGAAGATATATATCTATATATGTTTGTGTGTTAAAGATGTGCATTTTGTCACTACCGTGCGGATTATTGTATCTATTGTATGTGGCGACAAAACTGTCTACCGGCGCCTTTAGAGCGCTCCCTCAATTCTGACCAATCAGGTGCAAAGCCGCCTGCGCAGATTCAAACACCCTGCGAGAAGGAGGCTGGGCGCGAGATTCGGCGGGACGGACAAAAGTCTCCATGCGAAAATAACAAACCAGAAGCGCGTTCTACAGTAGGGAGGAGAACGCGTATAAGGCGGGTTATAGTAGCAAGAGAGATAGGTTCACATCCTATTAAATCGGAAATTGACACTGTATGCATCGTGGTGACATGCAATATATAATCGGACAATAATCGGTGCGTTTTTATTTATGATAGGGCACAGTTCCTTCAGCCAAGAAAGACTTTGACATGGAGGTAAACCGCTAGGAGCTAACCAGCGGGCGTGTGGCATTTTATTTAACTGCCTAAAAATAAACTGGAAGATGACAAACATCGGATTGTATGCATTACTGTCCATAGAGATCTAATTCTCTTTTTTATATGGATTTTACTACGAAAACTGCAAATCTAGGATTTTCTTCTTTGAAAAGCATTGATCAGCTGTCATTATGGCCAACATCAAATCGCGGAGGTGGGTGATAAGTTGCTAACGCTTACAATTATTATTAATCAAGCTATAGCATACTAAGTCCATGTAATTATTTCAAATATTATACATAAAAAATGTAACTGAATATTTAGTCGAAATACAGTTAATATTGAAACTCATTACTCTTGCATAGCATTATCTTGAGCCAGATGTCACGCTGATCTTTGACACATCACCAGCACCTGCTCACGGTCACATTTGTGTGGCAGTTAAATATGCAAATTCTGTTGGTCTAGGCTACGATACATTAGAGATAATTATAGCTTTTTCATTTAGTTGCATGTTTGTGCAAAATTCATGATTATAGAAGTCATGAGTATGCATGTGGCAATGTGCAAATGTTTACTGATTATTTTTTGGTCCAGACCTCTCACTGACCATTGAATAACAAAAGCGTGATTAGAGTCTGAACCAGAACAGCTGCTCTATTTTTTGTGTTCTATGCTAATACTTAGATTGTTAATGATAACTTTGATTCAAATAATAGTTTGCACTGCAGCCAACAACGTCTCATTGAGTTGTTGGGTGAGTTTTGTAGCTGCATCTGGCCTGTATTGTTTTCATTTAGTTGTCTAACTCCTATTCATTGACGTAACCTGGACAGAAAACATGGCTGACGGTGGGTACAATGAGATTGCTATGAATCCAAAGTTCTATTTCTATTTCATCCCGGGTCCAGAAAGAATAGGGAATAGAGTTGCATAGTCGTCTCTTATGTTAGAATCAACATTATTGTTGCAGGACAAATGGAATCACTATCGCTATATGGGTTTAGACAAAAATGTGTTTTTGTTGCTTTAAATCCCAAATCCAAATGTATTAGTGCAACAAATAATTTCTCCATCACCATACCCTTGTGTGTAGGTAAACAGTTGATGAGAAAATCCCCCAAAAAGAATATGTCCCAGACAGTCCCAGAAAACTGGTAAACAGAGTAGGCTGCGTTGCAAATTAACAAAATCACTGGTAGAAGTTTTCTTTACATTTTCAATGTTAATTAATGCATAGGTTATAACAAGGGAAAGCACGAATGCAGTCAGAGCCAGAGTGACGCAGCTGTGTTATTACCGTTCATGAGTTTCAGACCTGGAATGGCTGAATTAACTATTGATTTACTGGCCGACTGGAGCCTGGTCACTGCCCTTAAACACACAAACATGACAATGACGTAATTTCTGTCTGACTGAAGAGCTCAGTGGCGCGTGTTCCTACTCCCGCCACCCCCGTGGAGCCTGCCCCCTTGGTGTTCTCAGTCTGGGGGTGAAAGGGGAGGGACGGGGTGGGGGAGGATGGCCCCCTCTCCCCCTGTTTCACATTTCACATGCAAGTTCAAGTTTGAAGAAATCAGTCCCAACAAATTGTTGCAGAAGGCAGTGTCCCAGTTTTGCATGTTATTCGCATTAATGAATAGGACATGAAAAGAGTACGACGCGTTGTGTTCAGTCGTAATTCGGAAAATATATTTCTCCGCTTTCACGTTATAAACATTAACTACATAGGTGACCTGGCACTTACCAGTGAATAGCTTGTGAGGGGAAAGTGAGATTCAGACAGTGTAGGCTCACTCAGAAACCATGGCCAAGTTGTTACATAACAAATCATACCCCCCCCACAACCCCCCCTCCCGGGTGGATTTTGAAAGTCCCGTTTAATTCAGCCTGGACCGTTGCGGCCAACCTATTCGTTTAGCCACACCCCGGCCCGGCTCCTCGCAGACTGCTCTCTACACACACGCACACAACTTTGTGACACACTCACCTAGATACAACAAAGAGCCAGTTGATGAGGGAGCACACGTACAACCTGGGCCGAGGCCCGGTTCCACCACTCTTTCCTGTAGTGAGGGAATTATGCGGAAATTCAATTGGCATGTTCCAGTTAGCAGTCAAATAGCCTTTTCACAGGCCAGTACTGAAAACCTATGGGAGGCCTTGTTTTCCCTACCGCAGTGTTTGGTGGGGGTTTGAATATGTATGTGTGTGTGTGTGTGTGTGTGTGTTAGGGTCTTTCAACGTGTGTGTGTGTGTGTGTGTGTACGTGTACATACGTACGCACGCACACACGCGCGCACACGTACTGTGCTGGCATGCGCACATGTGCACCAGAGGCTAGAACGACAAAGCCACATTTAGGAGCTTAATAGTTTCTAGCTCGATTATAAAAGGGGGAAAAAAGTTCACACGACCAGGAGAGGTTCGCTGGGCTAAATGTTTTGTAAACACGCGGTGAGCAAGGATGATGTGATTCCCCATTTTGCATGTCTGTTCTAGAGAATATCTTTACATCTGAACTTTCGGCCAAGTTTTGCTCTACCAAATGCCACTGTCCTACAGCCTCCAAACTGTATGGGACTACCATGGAATTAATCACGTACCAGGATAGCTGAACCTTATTGCACAATTATGTTCTAACTAGGACCAAATTATGGGTCAGCTATGAAGTCCAGCGTCAGATTCTTGTAGCCATTTCTATGCTTAATCTGACAGGAAAGTGGGGAAAGACAGAGAGGAAAGCCATTGTGCTGGATTCAAACCCAGCTCACTCAGTACCTTTCTCTGGACCATCTTGGGAAAAGGAAATACGGAATGGCTCATTGTGCCATTCCGTATTTCTCTTGGAGGTTCTGGCGGAGCTTTATTACATAGCTCCGGTTCTGGTCAGCTCCCAGTCATTGGATCAGTGTCAGTGTGAACATAAAGGTCAGGTTTGCTTTGTGGTAACTCTGGGCAACCGCTGTCCTCAGCTCTCTGGGCTGCCTGTTGATTCCATGTTCTGCCGCTGGCACAATGCCATCAAGTACTGTTGCCCAGCAACAATACATTTCTATGGACAGAGCTGGGGGAACCAAACTACTTTCTCTTTTGTTGGTTCATGCTGGAGAAGAACTTTGGTGTTTGGGAAGTCTTGATTAAAGCTTGATTATAGATTGTGAGCTGTATTAGTTTATGTCGGCCCTATTTTCCAACGTCAATATTCAAGGCGCACGGTTGTAGGAAATCATGTATTTGGCCTGAAAAGTGCAACTGCTTTTTCACTGTAAACAACAATCAATTCCCTGCTCCCTTACCACCCATGTCTAGAGCCTGTTACAGCCTGGACTGGCATCATCATTTCTGATCTAGCCGGGAGAATTAGGCTCCTCTAATTATGGTCAGGAATGTCCTGTTTAATTTCAGTCTGCTCCGTCCTCTTTACATGCCGCGCTAAGAGTGAGACTGCTGCCAATCCTGCTTCATCATGATAGACTCAGTGGCTGCCCAATCCACTGACTTCTGGGTGGTTATTTCTATTGGGCTTAACTACGATTGGATTGGCGCTGAATCCGATTCAGTTGGTCTTTGAATGATGTACTTGTCTCGTAACTGTTCGTTTATGGGTCTTCTGATATTTCAATGATGTCATTTGTTCTTATTTAGCACTGAGTTATTGCTTATTATGTCATCATCATAACAATGTTCATGGGATTCATTCCAGGGATTGTGTTGATGGGTCATTATAAGACAAATGAAATTAATTGCCGTTTGATGAAACTCGTTTTTATATAATAACATTACTGAAACGTTGTCTGCCCTCTCTCTTTTCCCTTTCTCTTTCTCTCATTGTGTCTTTGTCAGTGAATCTGAGGATGAAGATCTACATTCGACAGACCCTGAGTGTAAGGATAAGAGCAGAGACAAGAAGACTCTGTGCAAGGTGAAGTGGTCTCGCGACGAGGTAGGGCTCATGACTCAGGTGGTCTGCTGGCACTCCGCTAACACTGTTTCTATAGATCAACCTGCATGTGTGCAATATATATAGCATGTAGCATGTGAATCATGGTACTGACTGACCACTGTAATGTGTTGCCATTAAACGCTAGAATATAAGTTGGAAGCCATTTGTATTGGATCTTACTAATTCGCTATGACGTTTTCTTGTGGTAGGCTAGCGCAATGATTCTATGATGTTTTCTTATGGTAGGCTAACGCAATGATTATATGAAGTTTTCTTGTGGTAGGCTAATACAATGATTCTATGATGTTTTCTTGTGGTAGGCTAAAGCAATGATTCTATGACGTTTTCTTGTGGTAGGATAACGCAATGATTCTATGACGTTTTCTTGTAGTAGGCTAATGCAATGATTCTGTTGACAAAACATGAATGTGTTTAGCATCCAAACAGCATTGGTACCTATAATGTAATACTGGCGTTCTGTGAATATCTCAGTGAAAGACAAAATCAGGACTTTCTTTCTTGTTTTCTAATGACATTTACCACCTACCTTCCTATTTATACATTTTTAGCTATATTCAGATTGGAGACTTTGTGAGAAATAAGGGTCTTGGCATTCACATCCTTGGCACTTCTGTTTTTGACATGTCCCAGGAAAGTTTGAAACTCCTCACCATCTCTCTCCATTTCAATCTGTAGGACGACAGGCTGAAGAAGTTAGTAGAGCAGCATGGAACAGACTCCTGGATATTAGTGGCTAATAATTTCCCAGTAAGTGGTACAAAATATTGTCACCCTTTAATCACTATACCAGGTTAGAAAACTGTGTTGAAGCACAACATAACACACTAACAAAAATTAGGTCTACATGTTGATGAAATGCTTATGATAAAACCAGATGCTCTGTGCATTCTGGATAAGAAACGTGACGAGACAAAGGGCCTTCAGGTGTTGTGAGAAGTCTGTGAAGATTCTGTTATTTGTCATGTTTTGTGTCGGCCACAAAAAAGAACAGGTGCTTCTCTGGCAAAAACAAATGGGGATCTAAATACATAAAACCAATAAATCTGGTTAATCAGACTGTGTGTGTGAGATGAGACGTGTGTGATGGCTGCACGTCTCATGGGTGGGTTGCTGAGGTGTTGAGCTCCTTTGTGTTTCCGTCACAGGGGAGGACAGATGGCCAATGTCAGCACCGCTGGCAGAAGGTGCTCAACCCCGAGCTGGTGAAAGGACCCTGGACAAAAGAGGAGGATCAGAAAGTAGGTGGAGAAGGGCGTTAACCCAACCAGGGAGGAGGGACAATGAAGGAGAAGGGGTCCGGGATGGATGGAGGGAGGGAGGAGGTGGGGAAACAGGAGTTATTGTCCTCAAGCGTATTGCAGCAGCCCTGGAAACACACAGCACACCCTCTGTGGGGTCGCCGGCAAAAGGAAGTTCCACTTTTCAGGGGCCACGAGAGAGTGTGGGGTGTAGCTTCCGCTTTCGGAGGTCAACCAGGCGATGCTCCTGGCCCCTCCACATATGCTGGATTGATTGCTGGAACAATCCAGATCAGACCCACCTTTTTCAGGTTGCTCAAGCGTTCCCAACGTTGGGAGGGGCCCTAATTCCGGGTGGGTCATCAGTGGCATGGGACATTCTTTGGTTTGAGGGAGCCATTTTAGCTAGCTCCATTTTGTTCTTACAAATAATGACATGTTATACCAATCTACGCTGACACATACATCAGCAATGATTTTGGCTAGAAACAAGCTGAAAACACAATGCACATGGGAACGCTGCAAGGCTGGTGTCATTCTGTCTAGAAGTGAAAGGTACTGGACATTGCTTGGGATGTAGTTCTGTATAAGGTTACGACAGGTGTTATCAATTGGTCTAATCGCTTTTTGTAAAAGAGAATATCTAAACATTGAGGTTTCGTATAAATTATCACATGAGGCTGGTGTGGCTGTACAAAGTACACAGCTTTATCATGGGCCTGATTCCTGCCTGCTGTTATTCAAGCAACGCTCTCCTATCTTTGTTCTACTGCGTGTCGCGGTTTGTAGCGCACAGCCACTCAAGTAGTTTTCATTGGCTGTGTGCACACTTTTCCTCTACCTCATGAAGCAACCGAAAGCCCTCCAAATCTCCCTGAGCCTGGTCGAATGCTCCTGAAGGGTTTTATCTCTGTAGCTGGAAGCTGAACAATGCGTTACTTATTCCTTAAATAGAACTGAGTGACGCCTTGCCTACTGGAATGTTGAGAATGTCGTCTTGTTCCTCCAACGTCTAAGGCCTTGCATCGCAACGCGTGTTAGTATCCGGATTGTTCTTTCCCACCCTTAGTGACTTGATGTAAGGGAGCTCCTGTATATCCGGGATGTAAATAGCACCGGGCATTGTGGGAGAGATGACATCAGGTGTTTGCGCTCTGCGATCGAGGTGTTGTTGCAACGAGTTCCCCTTGTTCTGCCGCCTTCTGGGCATTGTCTCTGAGGTGGCCAATGGTGTGACAGGCAGCTCTGCTTGTGCTGCAGTGCATAATGACACTCACTGTCCCTCCAATGGACACGAAGCTCAAGTCCCGGCCACCCGGGAAACACTGCCTCCACCCCCTCCTTTGAAATACCTGTGAACGCTACAGCAGTATGTCGACATTCACAGATAACATGGGTACTATTTTGTTACTGTACATTTCCTTCTGGGTTTGAATATGACAGATCATCATAATCATGAATAAGTGACTTGGCGGTCCTTTGGCAGAACACCATGGTGACTGAGGCGTAAGATTGAGAGGGGAAGGTTTCTGTTACATTTGAGGCGGTACCTTAGTAAGAGCCAGTTGGATAGGGAGTTTTCAAGTTTTTAAATTATGATTATGCATTTACAGTATATAATTTAATGGCTTTGTTTTGCCATATCGTTTTTCTATCACCTTTCACGTGGGAGGCCACACTCCCACGTGAAACAACCGTAGTCAGCTTCGGTGCCACCTCAGCCAACTGAGGGTGCCGCTAGAGCAGCTTCAGATCAGGAGACACCTGCTGACGATGCCTCCCCACTCTCCAGGCATGTGGCACGGTCAGGGCTTGAACCTGGACTGTGGTGGTCAGTGTGGTGCTATGAAAGAGCGCCACAGGCCAATTCGCCTCAATTTGGTTATTTTTTCCCCCTCCTCCGTTAATAGGTGATTGACCTGGTTCATAAGTATGGCCCCAAGCGCTGGTCGGTGATCGCCAAGCACCTGCAGGGGCGGATCGGGAAGCAGTGCCGAGAGCGCTGGCACAACCATCTGAACCCTGAGGTGAAGAAATCCTCTTGGACCCAGGAGGAGGACCGCATTATCTACGAGGCCCACAAACGCCTGGGCAACCGATGGGCCGAGATCTCCAAACTGCTGCCCGGAAGGTAACGGAGTGATCGGCCTGAGACAGCGGGTGGTTGCATCTCAATACAGTAAAATGTCTTCCCTTGTTCTCCTCTGCTTTGAATTCACTGCGGTGATAGCTTTAACAGATGCCAGCGCTGAAATTATTAGCAAAGGAAGTGAAACCGGTTAACAAGGTCTAAAATGTCATATGACCCCTACAGGACGGACAACTCCATCAAGAATCACTGGAACTCCACAATGAGGAGAAAGGTGGAGCATGAGGGGTACCTCCAGGAGGGCGGCAGGGGTTTCACCTCCGACCACGGGGGGTTAAAGCGGAGTCAGCACAGACCGGAAGCCCCCCGCCACGTCCACAGCCCTCTGGGGACAACCGAGCCGACACAGGTGAGAGGCCCGTCGGGATGTTGTGTTTAACCCGGAAATCAAACGAGCGTTGATCGATGGGAGGGGTGACGTCGAACGTTGTCTCTTACGTCTCCTAGGCTGGGGGTTACCATTATAGACCTCACTGTGCCCAGAGGGAGGACAGCCAGACAGACTCCTCCTGCTTCTTATCGGTGAGCCTCCTCCGCTGGTGTCCCCCCCCAGTGAGCTGAATCCAGATGTTTTTGTTTGCCTTTGAATGTGAACGGCTCGGACCGAAGCAAAGGCTTCCGACCGTGAATCAGCGGGCACGTCGTCCACTCCTCCCCTCTGTTTCTCCCTCTTTTTCCGGTACCGCTCTCTGGCTGTACTTTTCATAATTCTCTCAATCAAACATCTGAACGATCTGCCTGAATTCTTGTTTCTGCTGTGTGTCTTTTAACAAATGTGTGGTCCAGTGTTGATCGGAGTGAAGCTTGGAGTCTGATGTGAGTAAATTTGTTGTCTCCTTCCTTCCCTTGGATTCCTTTCCTCCCTATGTCTCCTCCTCCTCTCCTCCCGGCGTGTGTTTATTCCAGCCATCCTGCCACGACGACCCAGACAAAGAGCAGAGAATTAAGGAACTTGAGCTGCTGCTTATGTCAGCTGAGACCGAGGTCCGGAGACAGGCCCAGACCAGAGTTACATGTGTAAGGACACACTCTCAGTGTGTGTGTGTGATGATGTAACCTTCTTTACACACCTTGTGTGACCATGTGATATGGTAGTTGTGCTGTAGTGATGCTATCGTAGCACCCCCCCCCCCTAGTTGTTCTCAGTTGTTCCAACCCTCCTGTGGCTGTATCAGGTGCTTTCCGTCGTGCGTCCGCCTTTCACGCTTTTTCTCGCTTTTATTTTCCCATCCTCTAACCCTACTCACATTACTTTTTGTCACGCCACTGTGATTTTTGCTTCAATGCCGACGACTACTCACATCCTCTATTCATTTAATTTCCCCTGCACTGAAAACCCTAAGCTGCTCTTCTCAAAGTGGTTCAAATAAGTTCAACGTTCAGGGATGAAGGGTTGTGTTTGAATGTTTGGGGATGGAGTTTGGGTTTATGACTTCGGTCCAATAGAATTGCCGGATGAAACTTAATTGAACTTCCTTGAAATATCATCCACACTTCATTCGGAGTTGTCCCGACCCGGTCCCTGACCAGAGGCAGCGTCACCTCCCTGTAACCCCCCCGTGTCGCCCCCCCCCCCCCCCCCCAGAACG